>JALPQD010000152.1:3432889-3650523 GCA_023101885.1 Typhlomys cinereus
TTCTACCTCCTTGCTTCGCTCTGGGATTTCCCAGGCTCCGCCCACTAGGGCCAGAAGTGCAGGCCATTGCTGTTTCTGCTTGTTTTTATGTGGGACCTGGGATCTGAACTCAGGACCTTCTGCTTTCAAGACAGAGTCTTAACCTCTGAGCCATCTCTCCAGCCCAAGTCTCACTCTTATGTCCTGGAATGTGGGCTCCTTCTAACAGACAAACAAGCAGGATAACAGTGTGTGATGGGGAGACCAGACTCTAGAAAACACTGGACTTCCCTTTGTTGCTTTGGATCCTGTTGCAGTCCACCTGCATGGTTGCTGATAAATCACCATTAAACGGCCTAAAGGAATACGGGGTTTATTTTCTCTTAAAGTGTCTGGTTATAGTTCATAGTCTAGCTTGATGGGAGAGCATGCACCAACACCAGGGCTGAAGGAACAACCCACACTATCTCTACATAACGGCTGAGAAAAAGACGATCCTTACTTGCCAAAACAGCATGTCTGACCAAATGTACACAAGGACGCCAACTTCCTCAACCAGCTCTCAGTATTTTATTCACCTGTTCAGAGCCTAGTCCCACCCACTATGGTCTGGGTCTGCCCCATCAACTAGACAATCTCCTTCAAGTTGGCTCTGGCTTAACTCAACTACCAGTTCTCTACAAATGTGCCCAAAGCTCAAACCCTCAACTGTCAAGTTGACACCTGTGCCTAACTATGACAAATCCCATATTCAAAGGGAAGCTGGTTGTCATGTCATCAGGTCACGAAGAAGGTGATGTCTCAAGGAACTGTGACACTTCCTGATGTAGCTACAGAAGGAGGTCATCCCCAGAGCAGACCCTCTCTGTCCCATCCCAGTCTGACCTTCTAGAAAGATTCTGAGTCACAGCCCCCTGCGAAGCTATGCCTGGACTATTTGCCACTTCCTCTCCAAGCTTCAGTCTTCCTCTGCTGCAGAGGCAGCGTTTAACTTGGCCAAGTGTTCCCAAAATGATTTGAGCATGACCTGCAGCTGGGCAGACACATAAGCAATGTATGGTCCCCATTGCAGCAGGGGGTCTTACCTGAGAGAAGGGAGATCTCATCTCAGGGAATGAGAAAGGTAGAGGAAGCGAGGGGAGACAGCAGAACTGAAAGGCAGAGCTGGCTTGGGGTAAAGGAGCCTGGGTGTGTCTGAGAAGGTCTGCAGAAGGCTGGATTGATGCCTCTGGTCCTTACGCCTCAGTGGCTTGAGGGACCCTAACTAGAGGTCTCTGTGAAGCCCAGGAGTCCACCACTGATCAGCTACTGTGCCAACTGTTACTTCCCAGGAGAACCGTCACTCAGCTGGAGGCAATGGATCAGTTGAGGGGAAGATGTGTCAGTAGAAAGGGGAGCAAAGGACAGAGGTGGTTTCCTTGAGATCTTAGGACTGTTAGCACACCTGGAGGGCCAAGGGATATGTCGGAACCCCTCCTGCTTTACGGGATACAGGGCTTGTTATCTCAAGTGAAGAGGGCATGAAGGGGGAGAAGGACTCACTAGAGAAGACAAATGGGAGGCAGAAGCAGAGGAAGGCAGCTGGTTGGGAAGGGCGGGTGGGAGCTGACAAAGCTCCCATCTATGGAATGATGGCTGGGCACCCAAACTGTTCTTCCTGTCTCTTCCGGGGAGCAGGCAGGGCTTCTCCAGGGCAGGTCCTGACCCTCTCCTACCTTTCCCTAGGGTCCCCATTCTTTAGCCAACTCTTCGTACCTCTGCCTCCTGGTCCTGGGGTTGGAGAGAGGCTGCTGGTGCCTGATACCCAGTTTCTAGGGTAGTAAGCGCCCAGGCTTCACCTTGGGAAGCACCCAGCCTCTTTCTCTCAGACCGAGGGCCCTTTACTTCTACTACAGTTTTTCTTGGGAAGACATGAGGTTTGAAGTCATGGTTGCTGAGAAGGGCCAGAGGCATTTGTCAGGAGCCTCCTGAAGTGGTTACTGTATGGACACTGTCCTTTTGATTTCTCACCATCTGTGGATTAGAAATGGCACCAACTTCACATGGGAAGGAAGCCAGGATCAGCAGTTATGGCATCTGTTCGCAAACCTGGAGACCCGAGTTTGATCCCCGGAAGCTCACACGGTGGAAAGAAAGAAGTGACTTCTGAAAGCTGTCCTCTGAGCCCCACCTGTGGCGCATGGCATGCATGTTCATGTCCCCCTTCATAAATGAATAAAAAATAAAGGTTGATGAAACTCCCTGAAGCTCTTCAGCTGGTGAGTGAAAGAAACCAGGACGGTGACTCCCAAAGCCTGGGCCCTTTGCCTGCCTCTGTGCCCATGGGTGAGCAGTGGTGATAGAAGGAGCACAGCCATTACACCCCACTCCTTGCTCTGGAAAAGGGGCACAGGCCAGGGCACAGGGAACGGGAGTTGAAAACACCTGTGTCTGCCAACCTGGAAAGTGTGGAGGGGGGAATCCCAGATGTGCCACTCTCCACCAGCGATGCTGGGCAAGTCCCCTCTTCCGGAGTCACATACAGGTGAGTGGCTATAGGTGCCTCATAGATGTTTGTTGAGTGAATAAAGAACAATAAAGATGTGAGGAAGATGCCATTCTTTCTATCTAGAGTTGAGCTCAGCTTTGACTCAAGGCAGAGTCCCTGTGGGAACCTACCCCACAAATCTTTGCCCCTTTCTACCCACCTAAATAAAGTTGCCCAGGCACCACAAACAGATCGAGAAGCCCCCTGATGGGGGTGTGTGGGTACAGATACGGATGGCTCCAACAGCATGTGTATGTCACAGCAGGGCAGTCGTTCCCGGTGAAGTCATTCTGAGACGGCTCTCTCCCAGCTAGGTTAGTTACTGTTAATGAAACCAATTGTTGGACTTAATACCCATCCCATTAATGTGTCTTTTAGACCTATTAATCACACCCAGCGGAGGAAGGGGACCAGAGCCTCCAGTGGGAAGAGGTGTCTTGAAATCCCAGCCAAGCAGAGAAAGCTGAGCACTGGGAGTCCATTTCTGGTCCCTCTTGGGGAGTCTTGGAAACTTTCATTCAGGCTTCAGGATTCCTGAAGGCGGTGGCTATTGGCTTCTGTGACCCCAGGACCCTTTTCTCATTGAGCCTCTCTGAAGCCACTGGGACAGGGCTGGGGAGATTCGGGGTGACGTGATGGGTGCAAGGTACAGCTCAAAGCTCAAAGAGATCCCACTTGAGGCTGCATGGGAGCAAAGGTCGCGGAGAGACAGTATCACCATGTTGCCTCGCTGTTCTGATTCCTCTGCAGCCAGGTAAGGCTCCCCAACACCTTCCTTCATTTCTCAGGACTCCTTTGGAGGATGGGTGGACGTAGAGACAGACACGGGGCGGCAGGGGGATGCTCCAATGACTGGGAAGGGTTTCCCCTGTGCCTTTTCCTCCTTCCCTCCCCCCAACTTCTGGGGCCAGCTGGGGGCAGTGGGAAGCTGAGGGTGGGGCCATCCGAAGGTGCATAAATCATTATTGGCGAAGACCTCAGCTCAGCGGGCTGCGGGTGGAGGCTGCTGCCCACAGTTCAGGCCAGGGCATAAATCATAATTCCCCAACAATAGATCCTTTTGCAGCCGCCATCAGGAAAACTGTGTTGGTTTTATCGATTTTTTGACACGGGGCCTAGGCAGCGGGCGGCTCCTGAATCATTATGAAACGAAACTGATTAGGAATTCATGGAATACTAAATAAACTTTACGAGCCCGTTGTAAGTTTTTTGATGCATGGGGAGCGGAAAATGAAAACTAATGATATAAAAATTACACAGCGTGCTGAGTATTATTATACTGCTATTGATTTGTTTCAAACTACATCAAAATCGAAGAGGGCTGGGGCAGCTCCTGCAGCCATGCTGGGGAGGTTTGGGCTCACCAGGGCCGGGAGGTGATTTTTTTCTCCTTCTGTTTTTATTTATTTATTATTTATTTCTCTTTCCTTTAGTCTCCTTCTCTGACTCTCTTCTTCCCTGTCCTCTCTATCCCTCTCCACCTTCCCAAGGCAGCTCTAGCCTGGGATGAAGACTGGACCCCTGTTCGACTTGAATTCTTGACTCCACATTTTTCACCTGTGAGTTTTTTTTTTTAATTTTTTAATTATTTATTCAATTGTGCGAGTATGCATGTGTGTGCGTGTGTATGTATGTGTGTGTGTGTGTAGAACCACGGACGAATTCGGGAACCACCATGGATGCCTCCACCTCCTTGTTTACTCTGCCCTGGGATTCACAGGCTCCGCCCTACCAGGACCAGAAACGCAGGCCGTCCCCGCTTCTGCCTGGCGTCTATACGTGGGCCTAGGATCAGAACTCGGGACCTTCCGCCTGCAAGGCAGAGGCTTAACCCCTGAGCCACCTCTCCAGCCCCACCTGTGAGTTTTATCTACCTCGCCCTCACCCCTGACCTTTTGCCACCCCACTCCCAGTGTCTCAGAGAAAGGACTATGTGCTTTGAGAAGAGCTGAAGATTTCTTTCTTATTTAGCAGTCTGCTGTGTTACCTTTGGCAGATCACTTTGCCTCTCTGTACATCATTTGGGGATAACAAACAGATTCAAGTTGTTAGGTCAAGGTTTCCCAAGGGACAACCTATCTGTCCACAGTTTACCCCTCATCCTCA
This sequence comes from Typhlomys cinereus, assembly GCA_023101885.1. NCBI lineage: Eukaryota > Metazoa > Chordata > Mammalia > Rodentia > Platacanthomyidae > Typhlomys > Typhlomys cinereus. The sequence goes on from JALPQD010000152.1 coordinate 3,437,502, forward strand.
GAGTTTGTCAGAACACATTTGGAGGCTGGGGAGATAGCTCAATCAGTAAAAGTCTTGCTGTCCAAGCAGGAAGACCTGAGTTTGGATTCCTAGAACCCATATAAAAAGCCAGGCACATCAACATGTGCTAATCCTGGTGGTAAGGAGGTGGAGATAGGAGGATTCTTGAGGCTTCTGCCCAGCCAGCCTAGTCAATTCAGCAAGCTCCAGATTCCCTGAGCAGCTTTGTCTTAAAAAATAAGATAGAGGCTGGGAAAATGGTTCATCAGGCGAGGTGCCTGATCTTTAACCTGGCAACCTGAGTTGGACCCCTGAAAGCCCACATGGTAAAAGGAGAAAGCTAATTTCTGCAAGTTGTCCTCTGACCTCTACCCATGTGCCATGGCATCTATGAATGTTCCTTCTCTCAAATAAATATTAAAAAATATAGTGCACAGTAATCGAGGATGATATTTAATGTTGACCTCTGACCTTCACCACACATGTATGTACACACACACACACACACACACACACACACACACACACGATTCTCCTTTTGGACTGCAGAGCTCTTCAGTAGCAGAGCTCTTGCCCAGCAATGAGAGACCCTGAGGTCAACCCCCAATACTGCAAAAAACACACGCTTTTTTTTTTTTTTAAGGTGAACTGGTTCTAGGAATCTGTATTTTAGAAGCTCTCCACAGGATTTCATGTGTGGGATTCCTGGACACAGCACCTGCTGTCTGAAGATACTTATATAAACTGCTTTCCTGTCGTGTGGCAGGATGTGGCCTTGAAGCTACAGACATTGTCCTCTGTACCAGACAACCTCTAGGCACAATGACAACAACCCAAGTCTCAATGGCTTGCAGTCACACAAATTAGCTTTTTTTCTCATAGCTGATAGCCACAGTGGCCTATGTCCTCATCCTAGGGTTCAGGCTGACATCAGAGGAAAGCAAGAATGATGGCTTTTGAAGGCTTTTTGTTTTTAGGTAGGTTGTGGAAAGATGTTTATTTTGACAGTCACGTTTTTTTTTTTAAATATTTGTTTGGAGAGCATTTAAAAATTGGGATAGTTTTTGAGAGTTGATTCTGGTCTTTCCACCTTGTTGAGTTGAGGCAAGTTCTCTTGTTTTTCTGCTGCTATACTAGTTGGCCTTTGAGCTATTGACAGATTTTCCTGTCTCCACCTTCCATCTTACTATAGGAGTGCTGGGATTTCAGAAGTATGCCACCACATCTACCTTTTTACATGGGATCAAATTCAAGTTGTCGGGTTTTTGTAGCAAGTTACTCTTACTCAGCTCAGCCATCTCCCCAGCCTATCCCTAAATTTTTTGTTTAGATGTAGTCCATGTTCTTCTGCTCCCATTCATTGGCCAGAGGATGTTGTATCCTCAGTGTAATATTAATAGCGGTGGGAAGTTCTCTCTCCTGCAGGCCATGGACTTTCGAGCCCCGTCCCAATCTCTCCTGGCTTTAGGTCCAGGCAGTCCCCAGGATTTAGAGGCCAGGGATTCTTTTGGCCCAGTTGTTAGCAACTGTGCTTGGCCTTCCACAGATGGGCCAACCTTGCCCTGTCACTTGTCTCTGTGGCTGTCTTCCACTGACTCCTTCCCCTCCTCCCAGTCCCTGGGTCTTCCCCCCAGCTTCTGCCCTTTGATCCTGAGTCTTCGTTGCCTTCATTTCTGCCTCCTTGTTCTGATGGGAAGACACTCTCCCTAGTTCTCAGTGGACCTGCATCGACCTAAGTCTTTGGTAGACCAGCCCTCTGTGCCCTGCCTGGAGAGGACACATTCAGATTCTATGTCCTGGATGTTCTTAAAATGGAACAGGCTTAGCAGTTTTCTTCCCGGTACATGTGCTTTTCACAAGCCAATGCATGTCCATTATCTCTTTTACTGGTGTTCTTGCCTTAATTTCACCTTGCTCGAGCCGCAAAGAAGTTGAACTCTTTTCCCAGATAAACAGTGTCTAGTCCCAGAGCCACTGAACTCAGTGGTTTTGGAACATGTGACATTGGCACATGCCTGACCCTAGGGGACCTCAATGTCTCGCTGGGGACACAGAAACATGCACGCACTTTTGAATACGCTCTGCATACAAATCTTTTCAGACTGGGATAAAATAGATCACAGGGTCCAAATCCAGCAGCCACAGATCACCAGGGTCCCACGCACCTGCTTCACACCCATCTTTGCATTGTGGAGATCACTAATCTCCACTCTATGAACCTCCACATGAAGCCCCTTAACTCCCCTCCTTGAGGACACCTTGGGGATAAGAGAGGGATGTGACTTGCCTCATGTTATCCAGCACCATGTTCTTTGTCCCCGTGTGTGGAAGTGCTGGGTGAGCAAGGCAATCCTACCCAGTTCTGCTCATGGGGTGTAGATGGCTCCGAGCTGGCATCGACTGCGCAGTGCGGTTCAGCTCATCTCCCGCTGAGTTGATTAAGTGTGGCTCCCTCCTGTTTCTGGCCCTCCCCTCCTCACCAGCTGACTTGCACAGCATTCCCCTACCGTTCCATCCTGGTGGTCTCCTGCTTTGGCTTCGGTGGTTTCCTTTGGGCACTTCCCTGACACCGGCCTGGGTCCTGCCCCATGGGGATCAATGCATAAAGAGCAGTGTCCCTAGCTCTTGACTTACTTATTCCTGCTGCCATGTGACTTCTGGATATTCCCGAATGTTTTCATGGTCAGAGGCTCCATTGTGCCCCTATTCTGGGCAACCTCTGCCCTCCCCCGGACACCTTTACCAGTGGGGAGGTGGGCACATTCTGTTCCCTCTATCCGTGGTGCTGCCTTTTGTCAGAGAGACACCCCACAGTCTGTTCAGGCCTTTGGACTTGGAGGACTCCCGGTGCCTTTAGTTTGATGAGCTCAGTCTGCAGAGACTCCCGAATCAACAGAAAGGCCTACCTAGTCAGTGAGTCCTGCCAGTTTGTGAGTCCTGACCCCTGTGCTGTTGTGCTGGGACTTCATTCTCCAGCTGATCCTGGTGCAAGGCTGGAGCTAGTGACAAGGGTCCCCGAAGGCAGCTGGACACTGGGAAGCGGGTGACCATAAGCAAGGGCACCAGCAAAGTGTTGCATGGAGACCAGAGAGAGGTTAGGACAGACCCTGTGGAGGATAGATAGCTCCTCACCTGCATAGGCAAAAGCCAGCACATATTAGATACTTTCTGTGTACCAACCTGGATGTTTAGCATTAGGATGTAAGATCTTTAAAGAACAAGAGCCATGCTTTATTGCCTCTAGATTCTCATCGCCTTGCTTGTGATTCGTTCTTTGTGGTAAAATCTTGAGTGACAGGAAATATAGCTACTTTTTTGCTTTGTTTTGAGACAGGGTCTCATTAACTAGCCCAGGCTGGTGAGAAATTCACTGTGTGAAGCAGGCAGGCCTCCAGCTTGCAGAAATCTTTCTGCTTCTGTCTCCCAAGAACTGGGTTTACTGACTCCTACCACCTTATAGTATTAAGTCAGCCACTGAATTCTGTAATAAACCCTCACAATAACCATTCGCTGTAGGTACTCTTCTCTCCATTTCACAGATGAGAAAACCAAGGTAGCATTGCACAACTTGCCCTGGGTCATATATTGGGACTGGAACTCAGGTCTGTCTTTCTGTGTCCCTAATGTCTTTTTCCTTTATGGCAAATCCCTGCATGGAGTCAGAGTTTCAACTGCAGATGTCTTTGGAGGTCCCTCTTGTTCCTGAGGGTCTGTCTTGTAGGCTGCCACTTTGCTACCCTTTGCTCCACCACCCCCCCTCAACTGCAAAGAAAAGAAAAAAAAAAAAAAAGAAAAAAGTACTTTCCCTCCTCAGGTGGCTCATGGCAGATTACTTAGCGTTTGACACGGCGTGTCTCTGTGTCACTGTTCCCGGGTGGAATTAAATCAGGGCAGGAAAATATTAATTTGGAGTTGGGGACGGAGGCCGCTCATTTCCAATTACTCTCCACCCCGTCAGGCTTATCCTGGCGCAAACAAGGAAGGAGGCTGGATTAATTGCTTTGGACTCTGCCCCACTCCAGTCCCAATTACTAGACCGGCTTGGCTCCCAGCATTATGAAGCCCACTGCTGTGCAGGAAATTGTGTGAAATTTGCACGGATTTGCAGACGCAATCATGGAGTACCGGATCCGGGGCTGGTGACCTCGAGGCGACCATGAGGTGGCCTGGCCCTCTGTGCCTCCAACCTCAGCAGGGGTAAAGCTCTTGGTGGTTCCTTTGTGTATTGGAGGATCATCTGGTTAAACTCAGAGTTCAAGGACTCCAGAGCTGTTTAGAACATGACCCTCAGGTTGGCTTCTGAGGAACAGGGAACCTGCTGCTGGGGTAACCACACCTCCAGCGTCTTCTGAGCTTCCATGAACTGTCAACGAGTATCATGCAGTTCTTCACCAGGGTCCTATTTTGGGCCTTTAGCAGATGCGTTGAAAACAGCATCGATGATCCTTGTTTTGATAGTACAACACTCAAGAACTCAAGGAGACATTCCCCACAGTACTTCTGAGTGTCTCTTTGAACTTGGACTGTGTATATGTGACAGGAGCCAATCTTAGTGTTGGCTGTGGAACATCCCCATTGGTACTTCTGCTTCTTGTGGTAGGACCATCTCTTGTCCCTGGCCTTGTGGTACTTATGTCACTTGTGCTGAGAGATGCCTATTGCTCTCTAATGTGCATGTCTGAGCAGTTGAAACTTATATGATCTCACGGTTTTTGTTACCTGGGACTCAAGTCCTGGGGAGAGGTTTGATGGCGTGAGCTGGCAGCAGAAGGCAGCAAGGTTGTTTGCGAGTCCTAGGCCAATCTGTGTGTCATTCCTGCTCTTCATGGTCCCTCCCTCCTGAACCCTTTGCCTCGTGGGTCTTCTCCCCTGAAACCTCAGCATTTGGCTTCTTCTGACCCAGGTTCCCTGACCAGTGGGGGGTAGTTTCCTAATGTTTCCTTCCCTTAGATTCATAATGTCTGTAGACACCAAAATGGCATCTCCTGGTTTCTAACCCTGGTCTAGAATCAGGAAAAGATTAATGGAGTGTGTGTGGGGGGACCCTGATGAAAATATCTACAATTAAATATGAACCTAAGCCTGAGCTTCCTGGTAGCCTAAGCAAAAAAGGAGAGCATGGTGGTTTCATAAGCTCATATTGGCTAACAACAAGATCCAGTATGTATTTTTGTCCTGGGATCATATTCTGAACATTGTTTTTGGCGATACTTTAGTTGAGAGGCCCTGGGCAGGCATAAGGGATAAGGGCCTCGGGTTCATAGAACAGACCCCTGCCAAGGCCATCTGTGTATCTGTGCCAATTATTTGGAAGTAGGCTTCTAAAAGGTGAGGCCTTTCCTACTGTCAAAGGAAGAGGAGACTAAGCACATGTTGGGCTGACTTGCAATTTTTATTTATTTATTTATTTATTTATTTATTTATTTATTTATTTATTTATTTATTTATTTTTCTAGTTTTACAAGCATATTGAGTACTTATCCCTGCTTCCCTCCATCCCCCTCCCTCCCGTCTTCCTCCTTTCCCTTCATCAATCCATCCCACTCCCTCCTACTTTCCTGCCTGGCCACTTCTATGGACCCCAGGGTTCTCTCTGGCTTGTCTATTCTTGTGGGGGGTTCAGGCCTCTGTGACCTACCAAGTTGCCTTTCTTTGGGCCACCCCACTGATAGGGGTGTTTCTCTTTACTCATTCAGCTTTAGTCCCTAAGGTTTCTACTTTATGTTCTTACCTCTCTTGAGTTCCTCAATAGTCTATGGGTGCATGTTAGAAGTCATTATGCAGGTCTAGTAAGGACAAGTTTTACTGCAGTGAGTTCTGAGATGCAGCAGTCCTGCCTCGAATGGAATGTCTTGTCCAATAGTGAACCCTCCCATCTTTAAGTTCTTAAAATCTCACTGCCCCCACTTCCGTGAGATTCCCTAAGCCTTAGGATGAGGCTGACTTGTAATTTGGCACAAAACTGTGGAAGAATGTGTGGGGATGTGTGGACACAATCAGCAGGAGACTTGGAGAGAAGACATTATGTGGAGCTTGGGGAAGGATAAACTATGTAGTTCATAGACCTCAATCTCTTCCAGGCCCATCACATAGGAGGCGGATCAAACTTTTAGGGTAGGGCCCAGAGAAGGGCCTTGGCCATAAGGGTGGTGAGGAATGAGAGTGAGACATGTGGTGGTCATCACTAACTGTCCATTGCTTGTCCACCCCTTTTCAAAAAAGGGAAAATTAATTCTGTGCACAGGATGTGTCCTTAATGGGCATAATTTGTTTCATTTAAAGAACAGGCCCCTGTGCACAGCCAGCAGCCCCACTACTGGCAGCTGGATGATGAATGACCTCCTGGGTCCCAAAGCATGGAGGGGCCTACCCTGGAGCTGTTTGCTGAGTGGCCCAGAAGGCTCCATGAAGCCTGCTTTGCAAGGCTCCACCCTGGTAGTATCACATAATTTGCATTTCTACAAAGTTCTCAGGCAGTGTTGATATTATTGGTCTGGGGACCATGCTTTGTAAATCACCGTGACTGGGCTTCATGTAGCCACACTACAGCACCAGAGGACTCCCAACCTCCAAAGATCTCCTAAGAGGTACAGTCAACTCTGACATTTCATTATCCCAAATGCCTGACCCTCCACTAATGGACAGATGCATGGAAGTATTTTTCCAGTATCTCTAGAGCTGCTGCCTCTGAATTTGACTAGTCCAGATAAGGCCTGATTTCTTGACTTCTCATCTTAGCCTCAATATCCAGCCGCGCGTGAATGCGTGTATGTGTGTGTGTGTGTGTGTGTGATGTATATGTGTGTGGGGGGCATGTGTACAAGAGGACATTTGGGTACATGTGCCTGTGGAGGCCCAAGGGTGACATTAGGAATCATCCTGGTTTGCTCTTCCACCTTACTGCTTTGCTCTGGGATTTCCTAGTCTTCCAGAACCAGAATCACAGGCCACTATCATTTGCTTGTGAGGCAAAAGCTTTTAACGACTGTGTAATCTCCCCAGCTCGTGACTAGTCATATATATAAATATATAAATAAATAAATACATAAATAATGTGTGTATGTGTATGCGTAGAAGAAGGCACTCTGTATCTGTGGAGGTCCAATGGTGATTTTGGGAATCACTTGGATTGCTCTGTTCTGGTATTTTCCAGGCTTCTCCTTCCAGAGCCAGGAATGCAGGTTGCCGCCTTTGCCACCCAGTGTTTTTATGTGGGATACAGGATCCAAACTCAGGTTCTTCTGTTTTTGAGGTGACATCTTAGTCTCTGAGCCATCTTTCCAGTTTTTTGACATTGCAACGTGATGCTGTCATCTATGTCATCTACAAAGTTCATGCTCAAGAACCACATGATTAAGACACAAAACAGAATTGCAAAATAAGCAAAAAAAATCATCTTAGTAGGTTTTAAGTAAGTTTGTGATTTTTCTGCTGGGCCTTATTTGAAGCTAGCCTGGGCTACACATAGCTGCCTTCTTCTGGCTGTAGGTCCCCCTTTGGACATACCTGATATATGAAGGCCCTCAGAGCTGGATTTGGGGATCATTCACTTACTACGATTCTAGCCCAAAGCTCACTGGGGCCCCGGGAAACGGAGCTCCTAGTCTGCAGGCTTCCTGCTCCCACCTGTTAGAGGTCTCAGAGGGCACTGTCAGTAGTGGCAAGGCCAGGAAGAAGTCTGAATTACAGGTCTAATTGTGTCCACAGTCAGGCCTTGCCCCCCGTTGATTGGAAGCTGGCTCTGAGATTCTGCCAGGGCCACCATCCAGAGAGCCTGTTTGCACCTGTGTCAAGGCGAGCTCAGGAAACCTAATTAGCTAGTTTGGTGTTTTATAATTAGATCCTTTAAAAGAATTCATAGGTGGTGATAATAAGCCATTTAGAAATCTATTAAGCTTTGGGGGAAGTTGAACAGAAATCTTGTAGCTCTGCATACTTGCTTCCTCTTGTCTTTTCTTTCGGACCCCCGAGTTCTCTCGGAGCCCTCTTTTCCCATCTGCATCCTCAGAATGACCCTGACTACTGCCCCAATATTAAGTGCCAATCTTTCCACAGCTTACTGTCTGTCATGCTATACCCATGTCAATCCATTCCATCTTCTTGGCCCTCTGGTACCATCCTAATTTCTGTTTGCAATGAGGAGGTGATGCATGCAGAAGTCCAGCAGCCCATCTGAAAACTACGTAGCCTTCAGTAGTTGAGCCAGTCTTTGCATCTGGATGGTCTGGCCACTGACCCCTCAGCAAATCTCTTTTGCTCAGCCTGCGCCCCCTTCCCATTCTAGCCCCAGGACTCCCTGTTATGATGCTCCCATGAAGGTCTCTGGGCTGAAGTTCCTGTTTCTTATGGTCATTGAGCATCATTGCCAGGGCTGATTCAGATTATTCAGCGATGGACAAGGCCTTCTCCAGCAGCTCTTCCCACCTGGATTCCTGTCAGGGTAGAATGTTTCCCTCCCTCACTACCTTTTCTTTCTTTCTTTTCTTGCCTGCTTTGGGTCTGGTCCCTCCCTCACTGCCTTTTCTTTCTTTCTTTTCTTGCCTGCTTTGGGTCTGGGGGTGCCAAACAGGAAGTGGGTGAGTTTCTAGCTGAAGGGCACCCTCATTGCTTTGTTAGATACTACATTTTCTTCATAGTATATGTCTAATAAGGTCTTCTTTCCAAGAATGTTCACCTATTCATTCTCTTGTTTTATAGTTTATTTATCTCCATTCAAATGTAAACATTACGAGGGTGAAGATTTTGCATGTATTGGTTCCCTGGGGTCTGCATTGGCTCCTAGTACAGCAAAGAATTCAACAAACATTGCCGAGTAAGATATTGTGTTAGATCTGATCCTCAGTTTCCTTCTCCAGAGAATAGGTGAAATTAATAGTTCCTCTTTGGTACGAAATGCCCAACACACACTATGTGAGTTACAAATGTCAGTGCCCTCATTCTGCTCCTGTAGTTTTTTTAACCTTTAGATGAGCCTCCCCAACCCCTTTATTTATTTATTTATTTATTTATTTATTTATTTATTTATTTATTTATTTATTTGTGTGTGTGTGTGTGTATGTGAGAGAGAGAGAGAGAGAGAGAGAGAGGGAGAGGGAGGGCACACTGTATGTCCCTGTGGAAGACCAAGGGTAACTTCGGGAATCATCCTGGATTGCTTCTACCTCCTTTTTGCTTTGCTCTGGAATTTCCCAGACTTTGCCCATGAGGGCCAGAAGTGCAGACCACATCTATTTTCTGCCTGTTTTTACGTGGGACCTGGTATCTAAATTCAGGATTTTCTGCTTTCGAGACAAGAGTCTTAACCCTTGAACCATCTCTCCAGCTCTCCCCTTTTAAAAAAAAGGGGGAAAGATTTTTTTTTCTTCTCTAAGGCAAATGAGCCCTTTCTAGATTTATCCACTTTGAAAATTGGGTGTTTGAGTTTATGCCGGGCTTTCTTAAAATGGGCTGATGGAGTGTCTATAACTATAGAAATGTATATTAGTGCTTTGTGACAATAGCTTGTGATTATGCAGATTCTAAGAGAGAAAGTTCAAATTATGCCTTCTTGAAGCATAACAACGACTGGAGAAATATAAAAGTTATACATGGGAGGTGGTGGTGGGGCTGTTTCTTAACATGGTTAGCAGCAGGCACATGTACTCTTAGGACAGAGCTGTGCTTAGATCTAGGGTCTTTCACTTAACTAGTTGCATGACTAGTGAGCACATTACTGAATCTTTCCAAGACTAATCCATTCTGTAAAATGAATGGTGTTAGTAGGAAATGTTCATGCCTGTGTTATAGCATAACATCTGTATTAAGTGAGGTCAGAAGGCCTGTCATTCATTCAGCAGAAGCACCAATTTCAGCTCTGGTGATTCAGAGGTGAGACTTTCTGTGTTCCATGGTCCTAGGTTCTGGTGGGAGACAATGTATGCACTCCTCCCCACCCCAAACAGTGCTTAATGAATGCTGGCCAGGAGGGTGATCATTCAAGAGACTTCTGCACAGTGATGAGGATTATGGATTAGTTCCTTTCCTGCACAACCTCTCTGGTGGGAAATGTACAGATGACTGGAACGTTGTCTCCGTGGAACTGATCTGTCACAGGAGCACTGCTCCTTTCTTTCACGACGCTGGAAGTCTGTGAGTAAATGTTTTTTGGGAATGGGTGGGTGTGAGGAAAGGGCTGGCATTTTAGACCTGACATTTATCTTTCTTTTCATGAATACTGGCTCTGTCTTTTCTGCACATCTTACCTTCCAGACTCTACCTTTGCTCACCCTAGTCCCTGCTTCTGGGACTCTTCTACAAACTCTATCCATCTTTCAAAGTTCTCTACATGAACCTGTCCCTGAATTCCTTCACTGGGAGAAATCCCTTCAGCTTCCTTCTCTCTCCAGGCTCCTGTCTCTTTCTCTGCATGTCCCTGGGTCTGTTTCTGCCCCCCCTGCTGAGCCACGGACTCCTTCAGGAGTGCATTGTTCTACCATCTCTGTTCTCTGCAGTGCACTGCTGTACTTAAAATAGATGGTAAACAAACCATTTTCTTTAGGCATTTAAACAAATGTGTGACTCAAAGGATTTCTGTTGGATGGCTTTTCCAGAGTGCAGATCTGAGGTGGGACTTTGGCTGGGGCACTAATGGTCTTTTGTTTCCTGGTCTGTGTGCAAAAGCACTTGTGTGTACACTGTGCCCACCTCTCTGTGTCTCTCACAGACATCCAAAGAGTTGGTGGTTGTCCTGGGTGTACGTTGGGGGGGTATAATGGCAGCCTAGTGCCCAGTGATGGATGAAGGGGGTGGAGGTGACTTTCCCAGGGGAAGATTAGCGCCTGGCAGCTATGATTTGTCTCGTGCCCTCCTGTCCTTTTGCTGGGCCCCACTGCAGAGTCATTCATTACAGAGGCTGCTGTCACAGGCTGGGGGCAGGGGCTGAGCAGTGTATGTTGGAGGGGGTGGCAGGCAGACCCCCTTCCCTAGGAGATAATCTCATGCCAAAGACCAAAGCCCACTCTGTGACCATGTTGTGGCTCTTTGGAGCTATGAGAAAAGAAGGCCGAGTTGTAATTCACCTTCCACAACATACCCCTGCTTCCAAGGGCAGCCCTGGGCAGGAGGGTAGGGAGGGGCATCCGTTCACCCATTTGTTTGGCAATCAGCATTACCAGGTACTTGCCAGATATGCTCTTTCCCTCCTAGAAGCTGGTGAAAAGCGGGCATGCAAATTTACGGAGCAAGGCAGGAATGGGGCCCTGTAGTAAGGAACTTCTCAGGGCAAGTAAGCCACAGAAGGTGGCAGAAGAGCCCTGGACTTGGAGCTAAGTCCGGCTCTATTACTATGTCATAACCTTGGGCAAGTTGCATCACCTCAATGAGATGAAATGGGTTGACATCAGGTACGTCCTGCCATCTATAGGTTATGTTAAAATAAAGGGCTGTGGATGTACTTTGGACACTGGGAGGCGCTGTAGAAGCAGGTAAGATGATGTATTTCTTCATCCTGCTATGGGGTAGGTGGGTAGGTAGTGGGTGGGACAAAGGAAACTCCAGAAAAAGCAACCTTTCACCCCTTCATTTACACAGGGCCTTGCAGTTTACGATGGTCTTTTACACTCTTTGTAGTTCTTGATATTTCAAAGAATTGGCCAGCCAGGTCAGGTCATGCATTATTGAATCCCGTATAGCAGCACAAGAAGTTCACAGTATACATGACTAACCCAAGGTCACTCAGTTAATGGGTGAGGAGGACTAGAACCAGGCTGTTTCTAATGCCTAGGCTGTGCACTCAGTTTCTGCTTTCACACACCAGTGTTCCTTTTTTTTTTTTTTTTTTCAATTGTCTCTACTCGGGTCTGGGTAACATTATGTCTAGCACCTGAGGCTCACATCCTGTAAATGGATGCAGGACCTTCCCTTCCCATTGCCCTTGCCTTCATTGTGTCAAATCGTGGCCACAGTAGAGAGGACGAGAGAAAGGGAGAGAGGGAGAGAGGAAGAGAGGGGGAGAGAGAGAGAAAGAGGGAGAGAGAGAGAGAGAGAGAGACTTGTGAATTCTAGAGGTGAGAGGAAGGCAAGCTGAGATGTGCTCTCACCTGGCAAAGTCAGTGGGTCACTTAGTGTGGAAAGAAGAGGACAAAGAAATTGGGGATAGAGGGAGGGAGGAAGGAAATGAAAAAGGAAAGAAAGAAGGAGGGAAGTTGGAGTAAAGAACAGGACAAGGAAACATTAAAGGGAAAGTAAGACAGGAGCACATCCAGGAGAAGTGAGGGGATGGGAGAATAAGAAGGAGAGAGTCCAAAGGAACTGGGGAGGGTACGGGGTGGGGGGGAGGGCCAGTTCAGTCCTGGCAAAGGGTGGGAGATTGAAGGCTGAATCGCAGCAGGCAGTTGAGGAGAGGAATAAGTCATAAACGCTGCAGGGGCAAAGGTCAAATATAGACTGATGGCTCCATTGTTTCCTAGCCTGTGAGGAGGACCCTGTTGGGGGTTGCTGAGATGCTTAACCCTTCCCTTTCCAGCCCATTCGATGGTGAGGTGGAAATGAAAATGCAGTGAGAAAGTGTTTGTGTGTGCATGCGTGTGTGCGTGTGTGTGTGCGTGTGTGTGTGTACATGTGTGGTGGGAGAGTACCAGGAGCTGGAAGCAGAGTTGGATGGTAGACCTATAAAGTCGCACTTAATAAAAGGGACTCAAGAATCCTACTTAATGATGGAGGAGGCAATCAGGAGTGAGATTAAAAACACACCACCTTTTTTCTCCTGATTCTCGTCCTCTCTTTTTCTTTTACATCCCAGTATGGGAGATTCCTTAGGAAGAATGAGACAGATTTTTCTGAGTAGCACTTGTTAGTAACAATAATGAGTCATATAAACAGTATATAGCAAATATTTATTGGATAATGTAAACACAAGTCAATACCATTAATGATTATTATCCTTGCCTAATGTCTATTACTATACATGCAGTGTTTATAGTTTGAGAGCAAGTTAAACATATTACTGAACCTAACAATGTAGTGTGATTGGCGTCAGTACTATTTTAATAATAAACAAACTAACACTCCGATTTATTCAAATTGTGTAAGTTATTAGCTTTTTTACCCCATATCCATGAATCTTGGGATTGATGATAGTTCAGTGGTACAACTTTTATTTATAAAACCCTGGGGTTAATACCCACCAACGTACACCACTACAACCATTACTAACAACAAAAACTAAAGCTGAAACCTACCCAAAACAACAAAATGGTAACAAAAACCTTTTGCTTATCACACGCTTTATGGGAGGAGGCAGTATCATACCCACTTTAGAAGCAAAATAAAGGGAGGCTGGAGAGGTGGCTCAGGGGTTAAGCCTCTGCCTTGCAGGTGGAAGGTCCTGAGTTCGGATCCTAGACCCCACGTATAGACGCCAGGCAGAAGTGGGGGCGGCCTGCGTTTCTGGTCCTGTAGGGTGGAGCCTGTGAATCCCCGGGCAGAGTAAACAAGGAGGAGATGGAGGCGGTCCATGGTGGTTCCCGAATTCGTCTGTGGTTCTATACACACACGCGCGCACACACACACACACACACACACACACACACACACACGCATACATGAACAATTGAATAAATAATAAATTTTAAAAAGAAGCAAAATAAAGGCTTTCAAGAGCTAAATTTGGCTATTAAGTGACTTGCCAATTGAGAAAACCAAGTGTAGTTGGTTACAGGTTAACCATAGAGAGAGCCCATGGGACATGTCTTCAGCACCATGGACAGATCCAAAGACTTCCAGACACAAATCTGGCCTCCTTCTAGAGGGGACATGGACACACTCTTTGAATGCTCCCCAGAGAGACTAGGAGACTGGGCTGTAACTCCGCCCTTCATGATGTATAGACTGACAGAGACTTAATGCTGTGAATACATAAAGCGTTGAAGGCCCGGGCGATGGAGGGTGACAGCTGCCCTTTAATGCTTGGCTTTTTAAAGATCATAGTAGAGTTCAGAAAGTATAGTCATGAGGTTTAATGATTTAATGGGGACCACTGGGGAGCAAGAATAGTTACTGCACCCTGGGGAAAAGTGACTCCTCATACATATTACTTTAGCCTAATGGCCTATAACGCCCTCCCCCCGTGCCCAAGGGGGGAGTCACGCTACATAGCCGCTGTAATACCGAATGGCCTGATTAAATGCATATTAAACAATACTAAATTGGGAAAAAAAGGGCGGAGGTGGTACTAAATGTATTTATTCAGTTCTGTCGCAGGAAGATAGGGTTCCTCTTAGGGCACTGGATGGAAGAAGTCCCCTCCTGAGCTTGATCCCAAGGGAGGAGGGAAGCCCAGTTCTTCTGGAGTAACTTAGGGTGGAAGATATCCCCCAAATGAGGGAGAGATGTTGGCTATTGGAGTCTGGACTGAAGAAGCATCAGACAATGCCATGGTCCCAAAGGGTCCCAGCTTGGAGACTTAGCCACAGATCTGCGACTTGATTCTAATCAGTCATTTTTTTGAAAGCACATTTTTTGTGTGTGTAAATCCTGGGGCTATTCTTCACCTGTAAAACACTTCTTCTACTCTCAGTCTGGGACTAGACTACCCTGAGAGCAGAGTCTTATTCATTCATGAGTCTGGGTTCTGTGGACTATGAACTAGAGTGAGGGGGTCTTGTTAAAGGACAATATATCCTGATTATACCTACAGCAGATTCTGTCTCAGTTGATCTGGGGTTTAGTTGTGGTTACTCATTTTATTTTTAATGTCACATGAATATAGTGAATTTATGATTTTTTCACCACCACTCAGGTAGTTCTAAAGTGTACCTCAAGTTGAGAATCATTTCAGTGAAATTTCAGAGTGGTGAAAAAAATCTTGCACATCTAAGTTTTTTTTAAAGTATATTGAGAGAGAGAGAAAGAGAGAGAGAGAAGGCATACATGCATCATGGCACATGTTTGGAGATCAGAGGACAATTTTCAGAAGTCAGTTCTCCTGCATCCAAGAACTCACTGTAGTGAGACTTGTCCTTACCAAACCTGCATAATGACTGACATACCAACATGCCCCCATAAACTAGTGAGGAACTCAAGAGAGATAAGAATATACAGTGGAAACCTTGGGGGCTAAAGTTGGATGAAACCCTATCAGTGGGGTGGCCTGAAGAGAAGCAACTTAGTATGCTACAGAGGCCTGAACCCCCACAAGAGTAGACAAGCTAGAGGGAGCCCTGGAGTCTATAGGAGTGACCAGGCAGGAGAGTGGTAGGGAGTAGGATAGATTGATGAAGGAAAGGGAGAGGGAAGGGAGGGAGGTGGGATAGAGGGAAGCAGGGATAAGTGATCAATATGTTTGTAAAACTAGAAAAATAAAATAAAAAAAGAAGTCAGTCCTCTCCTTTTGCCATGCAGGCTTCCAGGGATCGAACTCAGGCCTCCAGGTTTGGGCATAAGCTCCTTACTCACTGAATCATCTCACTGTCCCTGTTTTAAGTCATTTATTTCACAGATGGGAAATGATGACTCAGAAAGATAATAACTTCTTTAAGATACATATGTATGGACCAGAATTCTCACTCCCAACTCAGTGGAAATTCCATCACATATTTCCAAGGTAGCATGAACAGAATGAGTGTCAGAACTAGTGACTATGAGGGGCCAGTGTCCTGTCTTGCTGCCCTTTGCCCCAAACAGGCCATGGTTGCAATGGACCAGGTAAACCTAGTACATCCTGGACTAGGCAGACCTAATACAGCCTCCCTTCGATTTGAGATTCTTTATTCAATCACTCAGTTCTGTCTGAGATGCTATCACTTGGGACTTCCTGATCCTAAGAATCTTGCCAACCCTCTCTAACCTTGAATCCTGTGGATGAACATAACTTTATCTAGCAAGATTTTAACATGGGTTCTGGATCCAGGCTCTTGTGTTTAAACCCTGGATTGACCACTTATTAATTATATAACTTTTGGTAAAATAATTGACCCCTGTGTGCTTCCAATTTCTCTCTTGTAAAAGCAGGCATAATCACTACTCTTATTCCTAAGGTTGGTGAAAAGATTAAATAGGTTAATATGTGTAAAAATACTTGGAACAGTGTCTGACATGCAGTAATTTCTATGTAAGTGGCAACTGGTGGTGATCTAATGTTTTTAGCTGGGCCTTTCTATTACAGACTATAGTGTATAAGCTTCCTGTGTTTATATCTGGTACTCAATGCCAGGTGCCTTAAAGATGGATTCTAGGATAGTTAAAAGACTTGGTTTGCTCAGGTCCTGGGTGGTTTCAGTTCCTAGACAGGAATCAGATTAGTTTAGATATATCTCCCTTCCAAATGAAGGAGAAAAAAGCTCTCTAAAGATTGGATGAAGGGGCTGGAGAGGTGGCTCAGAGGTTAAGCCTCTGCTTTGCAGGCAGAAGTCCTGAGTTCAGATCCCAGATCCCACATATAGACGCTGGGCGGAAACGGGGGCAGCTCGAGTTTCTGGTCCTGGTAGGGCGGAGCCTGTAAGTAAACAAGGAGGAGGTGGAGGTGGTCCATGGTGGTTCCCGAATTCATCCGTGGTTCTACACACACACATACACACACACACACACACACACACACACACACACACACACACACACACAATTGAATAAAAAAAAAGACTGGATGAAGACAGAGCAATAAGGACAAGAACACTTGTATAATGCCAAGATAAAATTATGGTCTCCCAGGATGTTTGACACACTCTGGGGTGTCTACTTAGGTAATGATGGACCCTGCACACACACAAAGTCTTTTGGCAATTTTTAGGCAAGAAGAAAGTCTTGCTTCTGATTTCCTCATGGGAATAGTGGGGCATCTGAATGGACCTTCACTTTTTCACACATTCACGGCTTGATTTTGTTGAGACGTGGTGTGATTTCCAATGAGGCTTCTGGTTGGTTCAACCACTGGTTAGGGTGGGAGGTTACAGGACCAGGAAAGATCCAAAGCACTTTCTTCCCTACTCCTGGAAGGCACTTGCCCATGCATATTGGGGACCATGAGGCAAGAGGATGGACTTCATGGAAAACACCATCTTCTGAGACCAGATTCTGAGCTTGCAGATGCCTCACACAGGACTGTCTGAGAGTAGCCTTCTCAACCTCATTGCCAGTGGCCATCTTTCCCAAGGCTTTTGTCTTGGACTCCAGCTCTCCTGCTTCCCATTCACAGTATCATTTTCTCACTTCATTCAGATTGCCCTTCTCTGTTATTCCATGTCAACTCTACCCAGACTTACAAGCAGATTAAACACTATCACCTTTAGCAAGTGGGATGGTGTTTCTTGGTCTCAAGCACTCTGCACCTTCCCCCTCCCCATTTTCTTAATGACAAATAGTATTCTTCCCCTGCTTCCTGCACGAACCCCATTATATGCCAGGGCTCTAAGCTTCCAGGAAGAATAAGTCCTTGCCTCACCATCTTCATGTACCCTATACTGCAAAGTCTTATATCTGTCTCAAAACTAGCAGGCAATGTTGAACAGATAAATGGGGGGGGGCGTAGTAAGAAAGAGTCCTCATCTCTGAAGACTAAGCCTCATGCTGCATATGAAAGCAGGAGTTAGCTTTCCCTTGATCTGACCAGAGAGACTGCAAAGGAAAAGCATTGTAGTAGGAGAGTTAGGGCAGAAAGCCCTCAGCTCCAACTTCTGGACACCACTGCTGCAGGGAAGATGGGGAGGGGGTGAGGAGAACTGTGATTGGTTCCTCTTTTCTGTCCCACCAGACACCCCTCCACACATACATACAATGTCACAGCATTGCCTAGTTGCCTGCCTTCCTCCTCCTTCAGCTGCATGTAAAATAAATGCCCATTAAAAAAAAAAAACCCTCCTCTCCCTGTCGCTACATGGCCAGACCCTCCCACCCCCAGGTCCCCAACGCTCTTAGATTTTCCTCCTGCCACGTTCCACCCTGAGCCATGTCTTCTAGTATTTTGCTTTCAAATTGTGTCTCCTGCCATTTGTGCCACATTTAAAATGCTAACAGTACAGAATGTCATTTACAGAACCGGGGCGTTTGCTCCGGAAAATTAATTTGACTTATTCCTTCTGCCTGTTCCTATCTCCAGGCCAATATTATGCTACTCATTCTACAAGAGTAATACTTAATGAATAGGACTATTAATAATGTCAAGGTCCGCGGGGGCCTGGCGGCTAACGGATAGGCGTAGACGGAAGGAACCCATCACCTGACTCCTGGTTTAATGTCCCATGAAAATATCAGGCACTGCAGTGTAATTATAGTGCAGGGAGAGGCGAGCGGATGACGACCCAGAGTTTCTTAAATATTTTTCAAATTAGTTGATGCTTTTCCTTTTGGGGGAGGAAGATGTTTATTCCCGCTCCCCATTTTTAGTTCTGGTCTGGAAGAGGTAGTGGACTTGTTTTTACTACACACACACACACACACACACACACACACACACACACACACACACACAGAGTCTTCAAATACAAAGACATTCGTAGCTGTTTTCACCCCATCATACTGAGATACTATATTAGGAACGAGAAGGGGGAAGAGGAGAGCTTAGATTTTATTTAGCAAGAGCAAAATCAAAGAGAAAGTAATAATAAATAAATCTGACTTCTATTCACCTCCCCCTTTCCCAGGCACGCAGAATCACGGAGCCACCCTGACTGCCTGATTGGAGGGCTGACTGCTTGCTGGCTTGCAGCAGCGGACCCATGGTCCCTGTCCACGGTGCTGAACACCCAGCAAGGGAGAAGAGTTTTGGTGTACAGCGTTTCTTTGCTTGAAACTTAGGATTGTGATCCGCGTTAGCCCACGCAGCTACTTTTCTAGAAATGGATCTGCAGAGTTGGGCAGGAAGGGGGGAGAAAGGAGGGTCAGGGAGGCCAGGAGCAGGCTGAGGGAGTTGGAGCAGCAGTCCTGCATGTCAGACTCGTCTCATGTGCCCACAGGGGTTAAGGATATCTGTCTTGCAGAAGGGTGGTGAGGCCATGAGATAATGGGTGTGAAGGGCCTGGGGCCATGGCTGGCACTCAGAGGGGGCTGATAATGCTCCTCCCTTTTGTCCAGTTCACAGATGGTGCAGTTAGACTCAACTGTAGCAGAAACTGAGCACCTCTCCCTGCTGCAAGGTTAAACAAAGGATGCTCTTAACAAACAGCTTTTGCCTTGGGGGATGTCTGAGGTATGAGAGCTTTAGGGGCTCTCAGACATCTTTGAAGGAGTTATGCTGCAACCTGTCTCCTATTCTTAGGGAGGAAACCATAGCGCCTCAGTCATCTGAAAGAGGCCAAGGAGGCAATCTAGTTTGATGAGAAAAACTGAGTTCCTGATCAGGATGAGGGACTTCTAATCTGACAGGAGAAACCGAGACCCTGCCCAGAAAAAAATCCTAGTTTTGACATAACTTCTGTTCTGGGGTGAGGAGCCTCTAGTTTAATAATAGTGACAAATTCTTGTCCTGGGGAAACTCTAAAGCTGGTGAAGAATACATAACCCTATGGCATAATAAAATCCCACTCTAATGGGAGAGATTTCAGCCTAATGAGAGTATCAAGGTAGGATAAAGAAGATTGGTCAGATGGGGAGACCAGAATCTGTCCTTAGGGAGCTTCTAAACTGCTAAGGCCATAGACCCCGTGCCCTAGGGAATTCCAGAATGATGAGAAGAGACTTTTTTTTTTTTTTTTTTAAGCATGGTAGGTTTCCTGGCCTTGTGTTGTCCCAAAGAAGGAAAGGTATAATCCATTCACCTTAGTTGGGAAGGTATCAGTCAAAGTCCATCCAAATACCTGTCATGGTAGGCTGGGTGGGTCAGGACAGGCCAGAAGCCTGTCCCGAGTCCCCAATCCCCTACCCCAATTCCTTGTGCCTGGAAAGCTTCTTTTCAGATTGTGACCAGCAGCTGTGCACCCAGAATAGCCCCAGCCCTTTGCCATTCCATGGTCCCCAGTTATCCCCTGATTTGAGTGGAGGGAAGGGCAGGCCATCTGAACTGGTAAGAAGTGGTGAGGCTCCTGTTTCACATGACTCTCTCTTCGTGAGTATCTGTCTCCCCCATGCGTCTGCAACTCCTCACAGAGGCGATGGGACTCCTTTGGTTCTGTCTTCCTCAGGCACAGCAGCAGCTGTTTGTGCTGGTTTCTGTGACATGAGTGTGTGTGTTGGGGGGGGGATCCTTCCTTCACTCCTCCTCCACTCCAGGTTCAGGAAAGGGGTCAAGGGTTCCCCTTGAGTGGCTCAGGGGTGTGTGTGTGTGTGTGTGTGTGTGTGTGTGTGTGTGTGTGTGTATGTGTGTGTGTGTGTGTGTGTTACAGGGAAGGGACCACCTTACTGTTCCCGCTTCCTTAGGGCACTCAGAGCTGGTCAGGAAAAGAATGCATGTCTGTGGTCTGGCTTCTCTGTTCACCTCTTGTGCTGGTCAGGCCTTAGTGCCTTCCCCCTATCCAAACATCAGGATTCTGCAGTGGCTCCTCCAGCACCCATTTGAGCACAGAAGATTAGAGTACCTAGCACTTTGTCTGTATCCCTTCCTCCTTCCTTGCTCTCTCTCCTCCTTCCCTTTCAGCATCCTAACTCTTGTATCTCCCACAAAAGATCTGTAAAGGCTTCTGAGCTTTTCTCAATAGGAGCCCTGACAAAACTAGGCGATTCAATGGGGTCCCAGGGACTCCTCCATGCCCCAGAAAGGGAAGGGAGTAGAGGGTGTAGAACAGAGCCACGCTCCATCTCTCCCCCCTTTCCTCCCCATCCTCATAAAAGACGACTATAGAATCAGCAAAAAAAGGGGGGCAAATAAAAAGTAGTAAAGTCATCCAATTAATAACCATTCTGATGGACTCATCAGAATTCACAGCTGGGCCAAGAAAAAGGTGGAAGGATGGGGTCAGATAGGACAAACGTGGGGGGCGCTTTCTCGTCCCTGGCCCTCAGGTGAGAGCGAAGGCACCTCCTGCCAAGTTCTCGTTTTCTCGCTCGATCCTTTTTTTTTTATGGGGCATCCTGAGTGTAAAAAATATGACTTGCCTTTATGGTGCTCCAACAGGAATGAAGCTATAAAATTATGAACAGTTTTTATGACGGCTATTCGGGGGATGCTTTTATATTGATGGTATACAGCCTGAATCTGTCTTTTTTGCATCCCACCCCCCTTCTCTGGGCGGGGAGGGGAAGTCTGTGTAACTATTTTTCATGCATTTAATATATTAATTATCCGGTAAATGCTCCCCAGGCTGTGCTCGGGACATTGGAGAGTGACAGGTTCTCAGCGAGCCTCCAAAGGCAGCGCATCAGCCTGCAGTGTATTATGTCGGTGAGGTCAGGGTGGGGTTAATGTAACTTTTTATTTGCTGATTTTTCATAGGCGGGAGCAGAACTGGGATGGAAGGAGGGTGGGGGAGGGAGGGAGGGATGGAGGGAGGAGGGGGGAGCAGAAGGTGCCACAGGAGCAGAGATAATGGTGAGGCAGAGCTCTCCACCCTCAGCTCACCTCTGTCAATGCCGGGAGGTTTGATTAGGTAAGAAAGGAGCAGTGGCCTTTCTCTCTAGCTCCGGCACCCGATGCCACACATCCCAGGTGACACTTCTGGGTGCGTGGCTCTCCCTGACTGCATCTTGACCATCTGATTCCATCTCACTGTCTGAAAAGGAACCTCAGGGTCTCAGGTCAAGAGAAAAAAAAATTCACACAGTTGCCCGGGCAGGAGAATCTGGACAGCTTCCCTTTGTGAATGCACATACGTGTGATCTAGCTTTGTCTCTCCTGCTCCCACACATAGGACTCTCACGGGGATCCCGTGGCCATCCACAAAGCACAGTTCCTGGCAATAAAGGGGAATGATAAGTGGGTCCCCTGGCTCTGGTTTCTGTCAATGACCCTTGCCTAGAGGTGGGACACTGTTCATCCCATAAGAAAGGAAATCTTTACCTTGCCCTCCTGGAAAGCCCAGGAGGAGACAGGGTACCTAATACCAAAGTGACCACTGTGCTACTACTACCCTCTGCCCCTCAATTTGAGTTCCAAGTCTCGAGAAGGTGAAGGTTGCTCCTTTCTGCCCCCACCTCGCCATCTGCTGGCCCCAAGAAGGCAGCACAGGTGGGTCTTTTTCGCTTCAATTAGCCTGAGATCCTGAGCACCTGAGGTTTGGGAGTTATGTGAAACTGTTTGTGTGTGTGTGTGTGTGTGTGTGTGTCCAAGAGTGTGTGTGCACGTGAGAATGTGTTTGTGCGTATGAATGTGTATGAGTGACATGTGTGCTCAAGTGTGTATATGTGTGAGCATAAATGTGTGTGAGTTCATGTACGTGTGTGTGCATGCACATGCACATGCATACATGTGCTTGCATGTGCTTTGTCTCCCTCCAAGGACAATAAATGTCTTGAGATTTAAAAATAGATAGATCTAGACTCAGGTCCTTGTTTTGCCATTTCTTGCTCTGTGTCTTTGGGGGACTTCTTTTCCTGCTTTCAGACTCAATTTTTCCATCTGTTAAGGTAAAACAACCAATGTTATGGAAGATAAATCATCTGCGGTCCAGGAGGATGGCTCAGTGGTTGAAGTGCTTGCAGCAAAAGGACAGCATTTCATATCTCCAAATCCCACGTAAGATGCCAGATGGGTGTAGCAACCCGCCTGTGATTCCTGTCTCAGAAGGCGAAGACCAGGAATCCCCAGAGCAAGCTGGCTAGCCAGGCCAACCTTATTGACAAATTCTGGGTTTGACTAGAGACCCTGTCTCAAAAGATTAAGGTAGAAGAGTGATGGAGGATGACTCCTGATAACAACACATGTGCATCTGCATGCACACACATGCACCCCCACACATGTGAATGCACACACACTTCTCACACATGAAAAAGAAAATGGAAAAAAAGTAAACTGGAATGTGTAAGATGATTAGTGCAGTGCCTGGCATGCACATTATCATTGTTGTTATTGTTTATAGTCTGCCCTCTCCATCCGCCCATATTTTGCATAATCCAACTGTATGAAGCCACCAATCCACAACCATGTTCTGCATTCCAAGAAGCTATTTCCTCTTGGTGTTTGGCTTGGGTGTGGCTTATTATGAATAGGTGTGCTGTGGTGTCTATTTATGGCTCAGACAGCAAGGCTTGATAAAGGGATTAACATGAAGGGGTAAACACTGTCAGTTTCCATCAGGGTTTGGGGTCCCACATTCATTTCCTTGGTCATTTTATCAGTGATTAGGAGGTACGTGATATTAGATTATCTCTCTAGGTCAAATCCTGAGAATCAAGGGGATTGAGTGGACGGTGCCCTGCCTAAGATCATTTGTCTGGTGAGAGTCAAGGGTGGGATTCAAGGCCTTGACTCTCCAAAGCTCACATGTTTCCTCAGGTGATCTCTAATGATCTTACATAGTCCTGGCTGGTCTCCTGATCCTGCTGCCTCTACTTCCCGATTGTTGGGATTACAGGTAGGTACCACCATGCCTGGTTTATGCAGTGTTAGGGATTGAACTCAGGGCTTTGTGCGTGCTAGGTGAACACTCTACTGATGGTAGCTCTGTTTTTAAAATAATACTTGATGTCAAAGTACTGGCTGTCGGGCTTATGAATCATGGGATATTGTGGCTGGCTTGGAGGAGTCTTGAGTTCACTTGGGGAAGCCAGATACTTCATGGTGGTTACAACAGGAAGGTCATTTTTTTCCCTTTTCTTTTTTCATTTCTTTTCTTTTCTTTCTTCTCTCTCTCTCTCTCTAGCTCTTTCTTCTTTTTTGAGATAGGATCTCGCTATGTAGCCCAAGTTAGCCTGGTACTTGTGGCAAATCATTTCTGTCTCAGCCTTTGGAGTGCTAGATTACAAGCCTGGACCATGATCTCTAGAGATTCTAGTTGTTAACGCTTACAATGTGACAGATTCTCTGCCTATAGCATAGTTCAAATGCTCTGCCAATGGCAATAGTTCAAAACACACTACTGGCCTGTGATTGAGCTACAGGCAACTCACACAACCAGCTAGTGGAGACTCTGTCTCTGAGTGGCAGCAAGCAGATGGCAGAGGGATGCTTTCTGCTGTGACCTGCTGTGTGCCAGGCATCTACTTTTCATGCTTCCCTCCCACCTTTGGGAACCTCTTACCCATTTATGTATTATCTTTTTAAAATCATTGTCTGGCCAGTGAGTTGGTCAGCAGGTAGAGGTGCTGGCCACCAAGCCTGATGGCCTGAGTTTGATCCCCAAAATCCACATGATAGAAGCAGAGAATAGAATCCCCAGAGTTGTCTTCTGACCCACATGTGTGTGCTGTGGTGCATGTGTACCTTCCACTCCTTAAGATATTTAAGCAAGTGTTAAGTTCATATTTTGCATAGCTACTTAGCAAGAGCATTCTACATGCCATGTTGTAGCTAAAGGCCTGTTGCATGCTGGGAGTGTATGCCGGGACTGTTTATATTGCCTCATCATATTTTCTGAACCACCTCATGACTTGAGTGTCATCTCATCATCTATATTTTTATTATTATTATTTATTCAATTGTGTGTGTATGCGTGTGTGTGTGTGTGTGTGTGTGTGTGTGTGTGTGTAGAACCACGGGTGAATTCGGGAACCACCATGGACCACCTCCACCTCCTCCTTATTTACTCTGCCCAGGGATTCACAGGCTCTGTCCTACCAGGACCAGAAACGCAGACCGCCCCCCCCCCGCTTCCACCCGGCGTCTATACGTGGGGTCTAGGATCCAAACTCAGGACCTTCTGCCTGCAAAGCAGAGGCTTAACCCCTGAGCCACCTCTCCAGCCCCATCATCTATATTTTTTGCAGAAGGGCTGAAGTAACTTGACCAAAGTCACATAGTTAAGTAATCGGGTCAAGATTCAAACCCAGACACTCTCTCCAGAGCTGAAACTCTTTTTAAAAATCTTTTAAAAAATATTTTGCTTGTTTATTTATTTATTTATTTATTTGAGAGATAGAAATCCACGAATGCCATGGTGCATGAGTGTTCGGACGACAACTCTCCTTCCACCACGTGGGCTTCAGGAGATCGAACTCAGGTCTTCACATTTGTGAGCAGGCGCTTAGCTCGTGAAGCAATCTTGCTAGTCCCATGGAGTTGGAACTCTTAATAATGAGAGGGAAGTTTATAGACCCACAGGATAAGCCTCCCTATTCTCTCCCCCTCTCCAGTCACACTCTGCCCCCTTTCAGGAAACCAGCGGTAAAAAAATATCTCAAAATCTATATATATGTACACATATAGATTGATAGATTTTGTATGTATATATATACATACATATAAATATATATAGAGAAAATACACACCCATATATATATAAAGAGAAGAGAGAGAAAGAGAGAGAGAGGAGAAAGAAAGGTGGTTTTCCCCAAATCGACCATTCTAATCTGTCTTTTATAGATAGACAGTAGCTAGATGACAGCCAACTGCAGAGAAAACTTCCTCGACTGTAACGGCTCTGCTGTGTCAGTCTGCCTTCTCCTCACCATTCTCATTTTATGTCAGAACACGTAGCACTATTTCATTCTTTTAACTTCTACCTAATATTCCATAGAATAGATTTGCCATAATTCTCCCACTGATGGACATGTGGCTTGTTTCCAATTTTTCATTAGTGAAAGAAAGCAAGGAGCAATGCTTCCCTGAGCATTCTAATACAGGCCCTTTGTGCGCGTGTGCTCAATACTTGAAAGGGAAATTAACGTATGGAATAGAATGTGCCTTTAGTGCTTTATATGTGTTGCCTAACTGTCCTCCAAAAAGACAGTACTGTCCCCTAAAGTATTCGAGACGATCCCCCATTTCATTATATAATCTGACATTCTAGTACTTTCTCACTTTTTGCTAAACTAGTGTATCAGAAAATTTTGTATTATTATTATTATTATTATGTGTGTACAATGCATTCTCTAGCATGTATGTGGAGGTCAGAAAGACAACTTTGTAGAGTTGATTCTGTCACTTCCAGGTATTGAACTTAGATTGTCAAACTTGCACAAGAAGTACCTTTACCTGCTCATCCATCTTTTTTTTTTTTTTTTTTTTTTAAATTTTTTAAAATTATTTATTGTGATATATTTTTTTTATTAAAAATTTAATTATACATTTTAAAAATTTTTTACCAGTTCCCTCCCTCCCCCCTCTTCCCCCTCCCCTTCCCCCAGTGCCTCCCCCCCAATTCCCAGATAGTCCTTTATTGTGTGTGCCTAACTCTCCACTGTGTCCTCCTCTCCGATGACATATAAGGACCCAGTGGCATTTCCATAAGCCCTTTCTCTTGTTCCCCTTAAGCATAAGATCACTACTATGGCTGTCAATCCCTTGCCTCCAGGGGTCTCGGTGCCCTTATCAGATGCTAGACTTTATGAGGGCAACAGTGCGCTGGACATTGCGCAGGGCATGCAAAGTTCCATTATGATTGCTTTGGCCCCAACTATTGTTGAGAATCTTGCAAATCGTTGCTCCTCCCATCCTTTTGCTCTTACAATCTTACCGCCCCCTCTTCCGCAAATGTCCCTGAGCTCCAGGATGGGGAGAGATTAGGCTGTCCTAGTTCTATGTGATTGATATAGAGTCTCTGAAGTTCTGGATTGTGGTTTGTTGATTTTCTTTTGCAGTTTTGCTGCTCCTGCAATTCCCTTCACTCCATTCTGCTGGGCACTGTATGTCACCCCCTGGCCAGAGACAAAAAGCTGTTAAACTGGAGTCTTGTTGTAATAGCACATTCAAGGGTAGATGTAATAAGAGTAGGAAACCTCACTGAGAGAGGGGTCCATCACCCATTTGCAAAATGATTACTTTTTATCTGCTAGACTATATGCCCTCCCCTTCTGGTGAGATCAGGAAAGAACGTCTGTGAACTTAACCAGGTTTCTCATTACTTACTTGCAGACCTTCATGGAGGCCTATTTTCTCTGCTGTAACATGGTCTCCTCTCTCTTTGTTTCTGGTGTGGCCCTCCTAACCCATCTCTCTTGTTCATAATCCTTGCAATTACTGTGTTACATAGGTTTACTTTTGAGTGTCCCAATGTGGGCTGAGTGAGTTTGGTACTAGGAGCCACCTATTAGGGAGTACATACGGCGCTTAATTTTCTGGGTTTGGGATACTTCACTTAATATAATTCTTTCTAATGACATCCATTTCCCAGCAAATTCCAGTAATTCATCATTTTTGATGGCTGAGTAGTACTCCATTGTATAGATGTACCACAGTTTCCTTATCCACTCGTCAACTGTTGGACATTTAGGTTGATTCCATGACTTTGCTATTGTAAACAGTGCTGCTATGAACATGGTCGAGCTTGTGCTATCGAGGCGAACCTTTGCTGCTTGGGGGGTTATTCCCAAAAGTGGGATAGCAGGGTCATATGGCATTTCAATCTTTAATTTCTTTAAGAATCTCCAGACGGCTCGCCAGAGTGGCTGTATGAGCCTGCATTCCCACCAACAATGTAGGAGAGTTCCCCTCTCTCCACATCCTCTCCAGCATTTGTCGTTGTTTGTATTGTGGATTTTGCCATCCTGACCGGGGTGAGATGATATCTCAGGGAAGTTTTGATTTGCATTTCCCTGATGGCGAAGGAAGTGGAGCATTTTTTAAGATAATTGTTAGACATTTTAATTTCATCCCTGGTAAAGTTTCTTTGAAGTTCCAGGGCCCATTTTTTAATTGGGCCAGTGTTTTCCTTGGAGTTTAATTTTCTAAGTTCTTTGTGCACTCTGGACAGTAGAGCTCTGTCAGATATGTGGTTAGTGAAGATTTTCTCCCATTCTGTGGGTTGCCTTTGAGCTCGTGTGACAATCTCTTTATCTGAACAGAAGCTCTTTAATTTCACAAGATCCCAACTGTTGAGAGTTGGTAGCAGTGACTGTGCCATTGGATGTCTGTTTAGGAACTGTTGGCCTAGCCCAACCAGCTCGAGGGAGTTCCCTATCTTTTCAACTATGGTTTTTAAAGTCTCTGGCCTGATATCAAGGTCCTTGATCCATTTGGAATTAAGTCTTGTACATGGTGACAAGTACGGGTCCAGCTTTAATCTTCTGCATGTGGAGATCCAGTTTTGCCAGCACCATTTGTTGAAGATGCTGTTCTTTTTCCATTGGATTCTTTGGGCCCCTTTGTCAAAGACCAAATGGCTGTAACTTTGTGGGCTTATATCTGGGTCTTCAATCCTTATCCATTGATCTGTGTGTCTATTTTGGAGCCAGTACCAGGCTGTCTTTATAACTATGGATTTGTAGTATAGACTTAGGTTTGGTATGGTAATACCTCCAGCTGTGTTTTTGTTACTCAGGATTGTTTTGGCTATCCTGGGTCTTTTGTGCCTCCAAATGAACTTTGAGATTGTTTGGTCAACTTCTTTGAAGAATTGCTTTGGGATTTTGATTGGTATAGCATTGAATCTGTATATTGCCTTTGGTAGGATGGTCATTTTTACAATGTTGATTCTGCCAATCCAGGAACAAGGGAGGTCTTTCCACCTTCTGGTGTCTTCGGCTATTTCTTTCTTTAGGGTTTTAAAGTTTTCATTGTAAAGGTCTTTACCTCCTTAGTTAGGTTTATACCAAGGTATTTCATTTTTTTAGGGGTTATAGTAAATGGCATGGTTTCTCTCAAGGCTTTTTCACTTCTTTCATTCTGGGCATATAGGAAGGCCTCTGATTTTTGCACATTTATTTTGTATCCTGCCACCCTGCTGAACTTCTCAATTAGTTCCAGGAGCTTCCTGGTGGAGTTTTTGGGATCACTCAGGTATAAGATCATGTCATCTGCAAATAGAGATAGCTTGACTTCTTCCTTGCCAATTTGAATCCCTCTTATGTCCCTTTCTTGTCTTATGGCTTCGGCTAAGACTTCAAGTACAATATTGAATAGAAGTGGTGAGAGTGGACAGCCTTGTCTTGTTCCTGATCGAAGTGGGAATGCTTCCAATTGTTCCCCATTGAGCATAATCCTTGCTGTGGGCTTGTTGTATACCTGCTCATCCATCTTGTTGGCCCCTTTCTCTTAGTGTAATCTCTCATTGTTACAGAGACTGGGGACTTTTGTATTTATACACCATGTTTCTGACTTCTTTGCCCTTTTTCTTTCTCATATATGTTTTGTCTGTTTTTTTATTGAATTGAGAGCTTGTTTTCATAATATTAGTCCTCATTATAAATGTAATATATACTAAATGCATGAAGCACAAATAATAAAGCAAATGTATATAATGAATAATGCCATATCCATGGTTAACATTAGTAACATAGATGCGCATAGCAGTGACATTTTTCCTATGCAAATCTATATGTTTTCCCCACCCCCAATCACAGCACTACAGTTTTTACCTTTTCCCTCCTGGACATTAGAAAGAACATATTCACCTATGATATTAAACATTTGAAACTCGATTTTTATGTTTGCTTGACATTGATCAAACTGACAATTATTTTAAATCATTTTAAACTTTATTTATTTATTTTTCTCTCATGCATACACGTGTGTGTGTGTGTGTGTGTGTGTGTGTGTGTGTGTGTGTGTGTCTGTCTGTCTGTCTGTCTGTCTGTCTGTCTGTCTGTTTGTCAGAGTGCACTGTGTGTGCCTGTGGAGGACCAAAGGTGACTTTGGGAATCATTCTGGATTGCTTCTACCACCTTCTTGCTTTGCTCTAGTATTTCCCAGGCTCTGCCCACCAGTGGTGGAAATGTAGGCCACCACTGTTTCCACCTGGTGTTTTTATATGGGACCTGGGATCTGAACTCAGGACTTTCTGCTTTGGAGACAGAATCTTAACCCCTGAGCCATCTCTTGAACTCTTATTCTCATTTTTAATTTGTTATGACTTTATTGGGGAAGAGAGAAGAGAGAGAGAGAGAGGATTTAGGCATTTGGGCTCTGGGATTGAACTCAGGTTGCTAGGTCTGTGTGCATGTCCCTTTAGCCATTAAACCATTTCACCAGTCCCTGAAATACAATTTTTATATGTTTTGTTATGGTTTGTGTTGACTTTGTTTCTTTGAGACATGGTCTCACTGTATAGTACAGAGAAAACTTTGTATTTCTTTCATAGTCTAGGCTGGCCTTGAACTCAGGATCTTCAGCCATTCATGTGCTGGAATTATTAGGTGAACATCACCACACCCAGCTGATGTGTAGCTTCAAATCTTCTAGTATTCACATTTTAAAAAGTAAAAGGGAACAGGTAATGCTAATTTTAAGAATATATACTTTTTGTTTATCATAGTAGAACTATATAATATTATCATTTAAACATGTTATCAATATCAAGATGATTAGGGTCTGGAGCGGTGGCTCAGGGGTTAAGCCTCTGCCTTGCAGGCGGAAGTTCCTGAGTTCGGATCCCAGATCCCACCTATAGACGCCAGCGGAAGCAGGGGCGGCCAGCGTTTCTGGTCCTGGTAGGGCGGAGCCTGTGAATCCCAGGGCAGAGTAAACAAGGAGGAGGTGGAGGCGGTCCATGGTGGTTCCCGAATTCACCCGTGGTTCTACACACACACACACACACATACACACACACATACATACACACACGTGTGCACAATTGAATAAATAAAAAAATGATGAAATGAAATCTTTTAAAAAAATCAAGGTGATTAAAGAACTATTTTTACATTCTGTTGTATATTTGCACTTAGAGAATTCATTTCAGCTCAGTCTGATCAGAATCAATAGCCAAATATTCAACAGTTGCATATGGCTAATGGCGAACCATAAGGGACAGCGTAGTGAAGAGCTCTGATTTTGTCATCTGTGAGACTGAAAAGCTGCTGTTTTGCTCATTTCCCAAGACTGGTCTAAGATCAAACTGGAGGTTCTATGTGCATGCACATGCAAAATGCAGTGTCCACACAGAACGTTATGACCATGAACAGGGGTGGGGGGATGCAGGGACCGCCTTACACTCAGATGGGTAACATTGCATGGGTAGGGTAACTGTTGATGAGACAGATTCTGATCCCCTCCCCATGCACACACACCACACCACATTTTCATTTCTTCTTTCTTTTCTTCCCTGGTTCAGTATCCCCTGACTAGTACTTAAGCTCTGAGAGTTCCCAAGGTGTTCTTCCTAACTTCCTCTGAAAGAGACCACCTATTGTTTGGATCGATGTCCCACCCTTCAAGGATTCATGTATTAAAAGTTAGGTTTCCAGGTTGATGCTATTGGGAGGTGGTGAAATCTTTAAGAAATGGTGGGGGGATGTCTTTAGGTCATTGCAGCTCTTGAAAGGAATTGCTCTTCCTCTCTTCAGTTCCTGGTCAAGAGGTGAGCAGTTGGGTTCTGGTATGTGCTCTTGCTGTAAATGTAAAGCTGACCCAAAATATGGGGCTAACTGATAATGGGCTAGAGCCTCCAAATCTGTGAATCAGAAGAAACTTTTTGTTCTTGATAGGCAAATCATTCCAAGCATTTTGGGGTAGTAATACAAGGCTGACAAACACAAGACTGTTTTGTTAATTCCTTTGATGTTCCATATTGGGCTGAAGATGGAGGTGAGTTGGTAGAGTGCCTACCCTATAGCATGCACAAAGCTCTAGATTCCATCCCCAACACTGCATAAAATTGAACATAGTGATTGTTGCAGTTCACCTGCATGGTTGCTGATAAATGACCATCAAACGGCTTAAGGGAACAAGGGGTTTATTCTCTTACAATTCCTAGTTACAGTTCTCAGTCCAGCTTGACGGGAGAGCATGCACCAATACCAGGGCCAAGGGAACTGGCCACATCATCTCTACGTAATGGCTGAGAGAGAGACAATTCTTACTTGCCAGACCAGCATGTCTGGCCTAGTATACAAAAGGCTGTAGACTTTCTCTACCAGCTCTCCGTGATTTATTCCAGGGCCTAGTCCCACCCACCATGGACTGGGCCTTCTCCATCAGCTAGACAATCTTTTGAAGGTTTGCTCTGGGCTTAACTCAACCACTAATTCTCTACAAATGTCCCCAGAGCTCAAATCCTCAACAGTTAAGTTGACATCTGTCCTTAACTATGACAGTGATATACACCTGCAGTCTCATTCCAGCTCTTGGTTGGTGGTACCAGAAGAATCAGGAGTTCAAAGTCAGCCATCTTGGTTACATGAGACCCTGTCTTGAAAAAAATTCCACATATCACTTCCTGTGGGCCTTGCTCTGGTACTAGAGGTTCCTGCCTCTGAATTGACATGCCTTGCTGCCAAGCAGAACTAAAATGTCTTCTTTTGACTTTATTACTTGATGTGTTCACCAAGTATTTAGTGAATACCTATAGTACATCAGACTCTGAGATGGGAATTTGTTTCATAGAAGATTTCCACAAAAGATATATTTCAATTAGAGTTATTGAAATGACAATGGAAATACAAAGAGAGAGAGAGAGAGAGAGAGAGAGAGAGAGAGAGAGAGAGAGAGAGAGAGAGAAGGTTGTCATACACAGAGCTGACATGACATGAAATTAGGCTCTGAGTTTCATGGCAACCATAGTAAAAAGGGAAATATACTTGATTCCACTATCTGTAAAAAAAGATATTGGATTCTAAAATTTCCTGCCTGGGAAGAAATAAAGCAACTCTTTCTTCTTTTTTTTTTTCCTAGTTAAAACAGACTGGTCCACATTTGGCAGGATTTTGTCCAAACAGGCAGTCATCACATAAGGCATTATGAGGGGCTCCTAGTAGCGTAATGGACAAAGCCTCTGGATTCAGGTTTACAGTCAAGGCAGCGTGATCTTCCTGTGGCTGTTCCTTGGTCTGCCCTCAATAGAAGCCGAGGGCACAGTGTTAAAACCCCGATTCAATGAAAGAATCTTGCAGCAGTCTGACCTATGTAGCCCAGCTATGGGGTTTCCTAGGGATTTAGCATGAAGTAAGGAAAAGGTTAGACGGTACCCGGGAAGGTACACCTTGGTGGTCTCCCAAATCCTGTCCTGTTCTCTTCTCTCCTTCTACTACCTCCCTCTGGTGGGACCCTTGTCATTTCCAGCCTCTTCTCTGCTCACTCATCAGCCATTGGGTAGCCAGGAATCTTTCTAGTACATAGACTCCATCCTCACTCCATGCTTCCAAGCTTAAAAATCCATTACTAATCCAGGAATTGAGGGTGGGAGAATTTGCTGGAAAGCTTGGAATTTTAAGCATCCTTTGAATTCTTTATGACAAATATAGATAATGTCTGCAGAAGAAACCATCATTGTGTTTTCCTTTGAAAAAGAAATCTGGGCTACAAGGCACAGGTATGCCAAGATTCCTGCAGTAGCTAATTTGGGTGTGTGTGTGTGTGTGTGTGTGTGTGTGTGCTGTCTGTAACGCTCCTCTGATATTTAGGTAGTCTGTCTTTTCTTTTCTTTTCTTTTCTTCTCTTTTCTTCTGTTTTCTTTTTTTCTTTTTTTCCTTCCTTCCTTCCTTCCTTCCTTCCTTTCTTTTCCTTCCTCCCTCCCTCCCTCCTTCTCTCTCTTTCTTCTTTTTTCTTTTTTAAAAAAATTTATTTATTTATGAGAGAGAGATCACAAATGCATGTCGTGGTGTATGTTGCATGGGCGGAGGTCAGAGGACAACTTTCACAAGTTAGTTCTCTCTTTCCACCATGTGGACTTCTAGGGAATCTCTAATCGATTTTATGAAACTAAAATCAGAGAGGTTGTGGAAATTGCCTAGGGTTGCAGGGTCAGATGGATAGAGCTGTGATTGGGACCACTGAAGTTTGAAGTGAGAGATTTGAGTTTACTTAGTACACTGTGTCTTCTCTCCCTCCCTTTATCTCCATATTTCTCCTTCCTCCCTCCTTCCCTCCCTTCTTCCTTCCTTCTCTCTCTCCCTCCCTCCTCCTCCCTCCCTCCCTCCCTCCCTCTCTTCCTTCCTTCCCCCCCTTTTTTGAGTCAGGTCCCACTATACAGCACAGACTAGCCTCAAGCTCTCAATCCTTGTGTTTTAGGCTCCTGAGTGCTGAGAGTACAAGTGGGCACCAGTATGCCTGACAGTGTTTTATTCCTTTACCCGGAATAGTTCTTACTATATTGTAGATGTTCAATAAATGTTTACTAGTGAATGCAGGTGCTTCTGTGGCTGGATGGTTTTGAAATATGTATTGATTTTCCCCCCTCGTAACATCCCTGGAGTTTCTCTGTAAACCCTACCTGGATGGAGGGATGGGGAGGGTAGAAAATGGGAATCCTGAAGCTTTGGGATTTTGGCCTTTGGCAAGTCAGGCTTTCAGAGAGGAATGGATGATGGTTCTGAGGTGGGAACTCAGACATGACTACTGGACCTCAGAGGATCCCAGGCAGACCCTGGAGAATCTAATGCAGACAACTCCATTGAGACGTCCAGGCCAAAGGCAGAAGGAGCAGCCCCAAAGTTTCAGATGCTCCATGGGAAAGAACGAGGGTCCTTTTGGCAGGGGGGATTCCTAAGTGAACAGAGAATGTGGAGGATCCTTGAGCAATCCCCTAAGCCCCCTAACCTGTATGAGCCCCTGATTTGGACATAAGTCTTGAGGCAGAGCAAGAACTTGGAGGAAACACAGCAGTGAGGGGACTTGGTCACCTTCCCGTTGCTACTGGAATTTGGATTTAGAAAAGATGAAATTGTGTTACAGAAGGATAAACCTTCATCTTGCGCCTTACATCTATGAATGGAGGAGATGATTACACTATTCTCAGCTGGCATTTGCCCAGGACTGCAGAGCTGTATTAAAGGTTGCCCTGTCCTTGGAGCAACCAGAATTCCCAGCCACTGACTGAAGGCAAGGAAATCTCTAGACTTTAGTGAATCTCTCTCAGGCAACACTTAAAGCTTGACAAATGGTCTCTCCACCTAAATGACCCTCCCTTTTGCCGTGAACAGGTGAACTGAGCCCTCACAATCAGCAAACTCAGGGTCCCCCCCCCAAGGCCTTTTGGGACTCATCTCACTCTCACGTGGGGACTTGATTTAGACCCACAATTCCACACCACTGACCATGACAAGAATGATCTTGGCCTGAAAAACTTTCAGAGCAGCGATGACAGGTGGCTCCATTGGCATCATTGGTGGCCCGAGCAGCACAGCTCCCTAGAGGACCTTCAAGAGGAGCGAGCCATGAAACAGCCCCCAGGGGTGAGGAGGAGAAGCTCGGCAGTGGGGAAGTTGGTTACCAGGAGACCCACCAGCCCAGACCTGTGTCTGTCAAGGCAGAAGTATCGTTGGATGTTCAGCCTTGCTATGCCCAACGCTGGCACAGTCTGGACTGTGGAGACAGCAGGGAAACTGTGGAATGGTTGGCAACCTCACCTTGCTGGGCTCGTAGGATACAGAGTCTAGATGGAGTTTCATCTCTGTGGTTCTCAGCTTAGGCTGGGCAGCCTACGACCCCCCTCTCTGAGATCTGGTGGACATGCCTGCTTCATAGGGCTGCGGGGAAAGGCACTTGGGGAAACTCTCTATGACTTCCGCCGAGGATCCCTCATCCCATTTCACTTCCAGTCTTAGCTACAACCCTGTGTCACCCGTGGAAATCCCGTTATGGCCATGAAAATGGTGTGATTCATTGCAATTAGGATAAAAAAAGGGCACAGCTGGGAAAACTAGTGGCTTTTTGCTACTGGGAAGCCTCCTCCTTGATTCCGGAGCTGGTTAGAAGCCTCCCATTTGTAACTTCTGGAAATAACACATACCACAGGCAAACCCTGGGGTGTGAGGAAGTCCATGTTGGTTGTGGGGTTGTCCTTAACCCTTCTTGAAAGAAAATCACTGGAGCGGGGTGGGTGGGGGTGAGGGTATGGAGGAGTGGGGGATGAGGGGGGTAACCATCTCTCCTATACATCACCTCATTCGGTATTTAGGACACTACCTGGATTAATTTTCACCACTCATCAGATCCAGTTAGTTTTAGTCCATCCTGCGGGCAGGGGCCCCTCCCGCAGCATCCTCACTGCCATTTCACAGAGTTCTTCTGCCTGCTTATTTGTTCCAGACAGTTTCACATAGTTCAGGCTGTCCTCGAACTTGCTATGCCACAGAGGATGGTCTTGAACTTCTGATCCTCCAGTCTTCACTTCCTGAGTGCTGGGGTTACAGACATGTGTCACCATGTCTGGTTTAGGGGATGCTAGGGGAAGCTCTGAACTCAGAGCTTCATCCATGCTAGACACTCATCATAACGCCCAAGTCACATCCCCAGCTCTCTTGGAATAAATGGAGCCTTACAGCAGATTCATCCATGCAGTGTGCATCAGTAGGCTGTTCTTTACTTTATTTAAAAAATTACTTTATCTTGGGGCTGGAGAGATGGCTCAGGGGTTAAGCCTCTGCCTTGCAAGCAGAGGGTCCTGAGTTCAGATCCTAGATCCCACGTACAAACACTAGGCAGAATCAGAGGTGGGGGTGGAGGTGGGGGTGTGTGTGGCCTGTGCTTCTGGTCCTGGTGGGCGGAGCCTGTGAATCCCCAGGCAGAGCAAAAAAGGAGGTAGAAGCAGTCCACAATGATTCCCAAATTCACTCTTGGTTCTACACACACACACACACACACACACACCAAAATATTAAAAAAATTTTAAAATTAAGTTAAATAAATGAACTTACATTCTTGGTTGAGTTTTGAAGCATTGTGAGCATAGACCAGTATATAAAAAAAAAAAAAAAAAAAAAGCAATGTGGGGCTGGAGAGGTAGCTCAGTGGTTAAGCCTCTCCCTTGCAGCGGAAGGTCCTGAGTTCGGATCCTAGACCCCACGTGTAGACGCCGGGCGGATGTGGGGGCAGCCTGCGTTTCTGGTCCTGCTAGGACAGATCCCGGGGCAGAGTAAACAAGGAGGAGGTGGAGGCGGTCCATGGTGGTTCCCGAATTCGCCCGTGGTTTTACACACACACACACACATATATACATACACACACACACACACACACAATTGAATAAAAAAAAAAAAAAGCAATGCTATGGCATAGTCTACATGCTCAGCTTTTGCCAAGACTATTTTATTAGATCCAAATCGTGAAGCAGCTGCCTGGGGTTTGGAAACCTGTCATGGGCTAAGTGACATTCCTTCAAACCTCGGTCCTTCAAACTTCCTCTGGTTGCACCCAAGGAAGCTCGAATTTCACTTGCCCTCTTGGGAAAAAAGTTAGCTTGAATCACACAGGATGGAAACAAGAGGAAGCTCTCAGACCACAAGGAACCTACCAAAGAGAATTAGAACTTGGCTCATTGCTGGCAAGCAAATCAATGTTGCTCATTGCAAACGAACCTCATTTGTCCGCCATCAAGCCTTATCTGCTCTGTGAGCTGTTCCTGCCACCGCATGGCTTGGCAGCAGATGGGTTCTAGGGATGGCAGCTCCGTGGAAGTAATAAAGTGGCGTTTCTTTTCCAATTGTCTCTCATTGAGACCTCTTGGTAATTCAGATGGATGGTCCTGTAGCCCATGCAGGGACTGCCTGAGGAAGGTCTGTCTGGGCCGGGACTTATATTGCTGTCACAGGAACTGACTGATATACATTGCAGATTGGGCCGCTGCTGGCTGCCCAAGGGCTGTCCTTTCCTGCCAGGAGCTAAGGTCTGAGGGTGGATGAGGTGGGGAAAAGAAACATCAAGTTCAGATCCAAGCTTCTGTCTGGAATTCTGGTTCAGTGCATTTTTTGCAAAACAACTGGATTCCCCCAAGAATGGGCCTGTGATATCTCCATTTCCAAGCCTTCACCTGGAACAAAAAGTCCTGGTAGTTCAGCTTTGTGTTCTGTGAAAACAGCCTATCTGTCCCTCAGACTCATCCCATGGTATTCCCAGGGGTACAACCTTGCATCCTTCATGTGGCCAGAAGGAGCGCAAGTAGGATCAATAGCTCCCTAGTTCTGAGCTCATTATGGGTTTTATTTTGATGAACAGGGAAGTTCGTGTTTCTGGGGTGCTGAAGGTGAAACTGGACTTACCAACTGACCACAGCTCGCTCTAAAATCCTGTGTTTAAAGGGCAGGACCCTCCAACCCTCAGACCCAGGCAACCTTCCGCTCTCTCATTTCTTTTCCTTCTTGTCACTCTGATTTTTGTTTTGTTTTGTTTTTAAAGCTCTCCTGCTGGCCCTAGCTCCTCTCTCCTCCATTCCCTATCCTCATCCCTTCAGACCCATCTACCCCTCAACCCCATCTGACTGCCAATTGAAAAGGCCGGGAAAATAATGTGAAATAATATAGTTTATCACCCAGAAGCTGCTGACAGGCAGTGGCAGCTACCTCTGAAAACAGGCGGGGAGGCAGGGAGGGCGAGGAAATTACAGGCTGCACAAAGGAGAAAAAGTTAAAGTGAGAGCTCTATAAAAGAAAGTGGAACTATTATGCTGCAAAATGCCAACTCATTACAAAGCGGCCAAATAAGAGAGAAATACGGCGCTGCCTGTAATAGCAGTTTACAAGGGAACATTGTACAGCAACAGAAGAGACGCTGCTATAATTTGCTCTAACAACTCCAATTATCCCTTTTATTGATTTGGCAACACATTTAATAGGAGTAGCCACACCTCTTCTGTTACAAATCATTAAAGGTGTTGAACGGTGTAATTTTAAAATTGTCCTCCTACAGTTGTCAGTATGACAGCATAATTCCCCCTGATTTCGGCTATGTAAACACCCAGGCACAGTCATTTCCCCTTTACAAGGCCAGAGATGTTGTCAGCCTGGGGTTTTTGTGCAGAAACATCCATTTAATGCATATCTTTTCTTCCCCTGGTCGCCTCTCCTAATTGCAGTAGGGTTTGGTTTAGTGTGGGTTTTTCTCCCCCTCCCTTTCTTTCACTCTCTTTTCCTCTTTTCTTGCAACTAGGAGGTGTGTATGATGGGGGAGTTGGCGGAGGGAAATAAACAGGCTGTTTGGCCTTCTCTTTCTTCCTCTGTGGCTTTAATTGCTACTTAAGCTTGGGCCCCTGGTGCACTTAACATCCAAGGTGTCAGGTCCGGCGTGCGCGCGCTGCCCAGTGTCTGGAGGCCGCGCGCCCCCTCACGCGGGAGCCAGGCGCGCTCGCGCGCTCTACGCCCCGCCCAAGTGCGCGCGGCCCTGCGGATCTCAGCCCAGCCCGCCCGGCCCCAGGACGCGTTGGGGTGAGAGGACGGAGCGGAGAGGCTGTAGATAGGCCTCTAGGTGAACCCCGCTTCTTCAGGGCGCCTCTGAGCCGTGTCTGCCCGCGTGGAGCCTCCAATAGGGTTTGCTCTGGTTTGGTCCTCTGCTCTCTTCCCTCGCCAGCCTTTCAGCTCCATTGGGGTCGCATCGTTTTTGCCACCTGGCCATCTGTGTTTAGCCTAGGGAGGAGACCCTGAGCAAAAGTATGGAATAGAGGGCAAGGTTGTGACCTCCCAGAGGAAAGTGGGTGACCTCAGGGTCAGGTAAGGGAAAGGTCGGTGAGCAGGTGCCATGTGGGGTACTTGCTAGGTGTCTGATCCTGGCTGTTAGGTGGGGGCCCCTAGTGAAGTTATGCTGAGTGACTGGAGCAGAATTATTCTCCCTCCACCCTCCACCAAAAAAGAAGTTTTAACCTTGGACAAATTTCCCACCCATTTCTTCCTGTGTGATGGGGGTGGGGCTCTCCCGCTAGGCTTCTGAACAGGTTACAGGACAAAGCAGGCATTTTGAAAACACCTCTTCCACAGCCTTGCCCCGCTCTTTTCTATGGATGGAGTTGGACCTAAGCTGCAGCAGGAGGGATTTGAGTTAGACCCAAAAGATTCAAGCCTAGGAACTGCAGGATTGCAGATAGGACTCTCCTTTGGGAAGGGCTGTTGGTTTTGGGGTAGGGCTGCTGTCCTAAGCATAGTGTTAATGGTCACACCTAGTCTATACTTGTGCTGGTCCACAGGGATTGACAAGCCTTTGGCAGCGGTGCCCAGGACAGTTGGTGGGGGTGGGATGGAGCTACTCCTTCCCTGTTATTTCCCACGCACCTGCTGACCTGTTTTCCTTAGGCAGTGCCTACTTGAGCCTGCAGTGCCCACAAGAAAGTATCACTCTTTCCAAGTCCCTTATTCCTACATCCCAACAGAGGAAAGCTGGGGTCTGCCTGGAGGGGTTTCTGGGAAGAGACCTTCTTCAGCATCATACAGCACCTGTGTTTGGGATCTAACTCAGAAGGTCTCTTACAAGACAGCCAAGCAGCTTACCACTGAGCTACAACCTCAGCCCCTCCTCCTCCTTTTTTTTTTTTTTTTTCTTGTTTGCGTGTTATTTTCAGGTCTGTTGCTCTGTTTCAACGCGTCTCTCTGTGCAGTCCAACATCTGTCCCCAGGTATGTTGGGGTCAGACATACGTCAGAAAGGGTGCACTGTCGAAAGCAGGTGTCCCCTATTCATGTCAGGGCGCCCTTCTCTCCGCATGGTGAACTCCTCCCACATATCACCACAGCAGCCCCAGAGTGCCTGAGACTGATCACCTCGTTCTCAGCCCTGGCTGGGGGTGAGCTGTGGTCCTCTCCATCTCTTCCTCCCACTGTGACCCCAATCACAGCACCTGCCCTTATCTAATTGGCCGATGTCAGTGGAAGGGGGGAAGGGAGGTTGATGTCCAAAGAGGAAATCCCATTAGGGGAGCCCGAGCCAAGTTATTAGTGGTTGAGATGTAATTGGGGTTGGTGAATAATCTCATCAGATTCATCTCGTATTTATGTGCTCCCGGCTGTGTGACCTTGGCTGAAGTGCTTCACCTCTCTGATGAAATAAAGCCTTGGTGTTTGCCAAGAATCTTTGTGGGACTGGAATCTCCCCTGAACTCGGATCAGTTGTTCTCTCTCCTGGAAAACTCTGGCACAGTCTTTGCCTCTGAGTCATTGTGCAAACTTCATGAATTCCTTCCTTTTCGCTAGACTCTTGAAATTTGGTAACGTTTATTCTCCAGTACTACTCCAGTTAAGTGCTTTGCCTATCGTAGGTGATGTATCAGTTTTATGAATGGATGAGTGAATGGCGATTGGATGTGATTAATAACAAGGAAATAGAATTTCAAGACCTTATACTTAGGTAAAGACCCTGCCACCTGCTAGCTCACTGAACTTAGCGAGCTCCTCAGCTGCTCTGCTTTGTCCTTGTGTTTCCTCGTTAATATTATGCATATAGGCATGACTCCTGTACATATAGCTTATGGGATCCTGTAGAGTTACAGCCTTAGTACAGCGTGAGGCTCTTAGTTGATTCTTAATACTTTTTTGTTCCATTCCTAAGTAGAGAAAAAGTGCCTAACCCACTGGCTTTCAGAGGGGGAAGGCAGCTTAGGTCGATTTGGGAATGGGGCTAGTAGATAGGCATCTCTCTGGGACAGTGACACTTCCTTCTTCTGTTTTATGGGAACTTTCAGCCTTCATTATCTTAGAATTTCCTCCCTTTTCTTTCTTTCCGACACACATAAGGATGAATAGTAGGTACTCAGAAAGTCTGCTGAATTCACAACTAAAACACTTCTTTCATTTTTTAAAAATTTTTAAAAATTTTATTCAATTGTGCATGTGTGTATGTATGTATATGTGTGTGTAGAACCACGGGCGAATTCGTGAACCACCATGAACCGCCTCCACCTCCTACTTGTTTACTCTGCCCAGGGATTCACAGGCTTCGCCCTACCAGGACCAGAAACGCAGGCCGCCCCTGCTTCCGCCCGGCATTTATACGTGGGGTCTAGGATCTGAACTCAGGACTTTCCGCCTGCAAGGCAAAGGCTTAACCCCTGAGCCACCTCTCCAGCCCCCAAAACTTCTTTCTTGCAGGAAAGCTAGCAGACCCCAAAACAGGCTTCTCAGAGGAATCACCTGGAGTCTTCAGTTTCCACCTTCCTGCCTCTCAGGTCACTCATGGGACCAAAATGTTCATTATCTCCAGGGTTGGAACCAGAACTGAGCTGGTTTAAAGTCACCAAGTGATTCTGACAGGAGGACAATATAGAATGTTTTGGATTAGGACATGACCTGGATGATAGATGTTTGATGTGTACTTGGAGGGGTTGGGAATGCCTTAGGTTTCGTACCCTTGGGCTGCATCCCCAGTACTACATAAAAACAAAACAAAAACAGGTATGCTGTCATCTGTCTGTAATCCCAGCACTCAGGAGGTAGAGATAGGAGGATCAGAAGCGCAATGTCATTCTTAGCTATAAAGAATTTGAGGCTAGCTTGGCCTACATAAGAAACTGTCTCTCCTCCCCCCTCTCCCCCCCACATACACTGGACTTAACAGTATTAAATCAAGCATGGTGATTCACATCAGTAATCCCAGCATTTAGGAGATAGAAGGAGGAGTTCAAGGCCATTGTAGGCTACACATTGAGTTTAAGGCCAGCCTAAACTAAAGGAGTTCCTATCTAAAAAACAAAACAAAACAAAGAAAAAAGAAATAATTGGCATCTAGTTGTAGGATATGAACACCGAACATTATAGTTCTCAGCCTGCTTGTATCTAGGCTGTGTTCCCATATTTCCTCAAACTCACAGGGTCTGTTTTCAGGGTAATATTGGAGTGAGGGGTGAGAAAGGATGATTATGGGCAGGGGCTCAGAGGTGGGAATGGAGAGAGAGAGAGATTGTCCCATACTACGGATGTGAAGACATGGAGCTCATGGTACTTCTCTATATGAAGTTGTAGAAAAGCCAGGCTGGTTGCTGCCTCTGTCTCTTCTGGCCAGAACTCAGCTTCTGTGGGGTCTGAAGGAGTCACTTTCATATTTCCCTCAGTCCAATCTTGAGGGGAGGCATGGGAGTCGAGGAAGCAGCTGTATTCACCCTAAGATGGGTCAATCCAACTTCTCATTTCATGGAATCAAAGGCAATGGAAGAGTGAATAAGGATAAAACAATGCATAGCTATCTTTTCTGTATAGCTCCAAGATGTGTTTCCTGCATCTTTGGTGTATTGTATCAGCTATTCTTGTCATTGCAAGGTATTATTTCTGTGACTTCTGTGTGGTATGGTCAACAAGGTGCTGGCCTTTAGTGTGTGTTAACACAACCAACCCTCTTGTCTGTTATCCTTTCCTTTTCACATATGGGGACCTAGTGCTCAGAGAGATGGACCTATGAAGTTTATATAGCCAATGAGAGAGAGAGAGAGAGAGAGTCCAGATAAACCCTGATCCCTTGGCCTCAGGCTCATGACTTTCCACATTCCCAGGAAGGATGCAACCCCAAAAGCATGGGGTTTTCTTTCTGCTTGTGGCTGCTCTGAAGCCGGGACACTGTTTTGATTTCCTCCGTTACTGAGTGGCTCTTCTGATGGGGCCTGGGAAGAGGACCAGCTCCCTCCAGCACACCT
This sequence comes from Typhlomys cinereus, assembly GCA_023101885.1. Lineage (NCBI taxonomy): Eukaryota > Metazoa > Chordata > Mammalia > Rodentia > Platacanthomyidae > Typhlomys > Typhlomys cinereus. The sequence goes on from JALPQD010000152.1 coordinate 3,480,688, forward strand.
TCAGCTCTCTCATCCCTCTTTCCTGTTGCTGCTCCCCTACTTCTCTCTCACCTACCCTTTTCCCCTGCCCTGTTACATTTGACTTCACTTACTATCTCCTCATCTAACAACTCACCCAGCAAGCAGTCAGCAGGCTTGGCCTCCAGAATGGAGGTAGGTCTCTTCGGGCTCTTAAACAAGAGAAGGTAGCAAACTCAAAAGCACTATTTAGGAATCAGCACCCCACAGGAAGGACGGATGGAGAAGGGAGGGGCCAGCTTCCAATGTGGCCCTGTGCATGACAAAAGGACACGGACTCAACTGGAAGAACTAAAATGGCCACAGTATGGGTCTTCAGCGGGCACTTGGGGGCACTTTCGACTCTGAGCTTGCCCATCTGAGTGGTCGCACAGGTCGCTGGCTGCCTGGACTTGAGGGGTTCCCCTTTAACTCTATCATCCAGGGCTCCTTAAACAGCTTCTTTGTTTTAGTGAATTTTCGGTTCCCTTAAAAGAATCTAATCTTATATAGGGAGTGCCCATCTGTAATTTTGTCCTTCTATTGTGTGTGTGTGTGTGTGTGTGTGTGTGTGTAGAGGGGAGGGGAAGAGAGAGAGAGAAAGAGAGAGAGAGAGAGAGAACCTTCATGTCCACACCAGTCTTAATCCATCACTGGTTTTGGGTAGAAGCTTGGAGAACTGGAGCCCAATCCTAAGTAGGGAGCCCCATCCTTGCTCCTTCTGGGGAGCACAGTTGTTCCAGCCCTGGAAGCTTGTTGCCTGGTGGAAAGTAGAAGATGCACTCATTTTACATGACCTGAGTCCAGATCTCAGGAGAGAGGCAGCAGGCAGGAGAGGAAGGAAGAGAGGATGTAAGGCCAGGTTTGGCCAAGGATGCCTAAGGAGAGAAGTGTGGAGTAACGAGCAAACAGCTGCCCCTCCTGAGAAGACAGGAATAAGACCTGGATGCCCAGTGGCTGCACTTCCAGTCCTTAGGTGGGCTGTCTTTTCTATGCCCAGCACTGGGGAGGCACAGGCTGGGGGTGGGGGCGCTACCAAAGTCCTAAGGGCTGAGAGACTCAGCCAGTATCCATGAAGTTTGAGGTGTTAGTTCTTTTCTCCCCCCCTCATTATACCCCCCTTCCCAGCCCCCATCCCATCTTCCTCTCCTCCTCCTCCTCCTCCCTTTTCCATTTGGAAGAAGGAGGCTTGCTGTCTTTGTATTTTAACTGTAGCAAAAAGATTAAATTGTTTACGAGCCGGGAGCCTCGGCTGGCTGGATGAGCCGGAAGAGACAAAGATAGACATTCTAATTCTCCCCTGTTCTCTGGGCCTTCGTCCCCCTGGCTGCTGCTAATTCTTTTATCTGCCCCCAACACTCCAGGCATTCTGTGCATTCATAAAAAAAAGGGGGGGGGGGAGGATGGAGAGAGCCCTCGCCGAAGCCAGCAAAATTACTGTTCTCTGCGCGGCTTCTCCGATAGCAATCTCTTCAATGCTGATTACTTCCCCCTCCCCTGCCCCCTCCCCCTCCGCAGCACCCAACATAAGTTGGTCTTTAACCCTTTATCTTTAGCAAGCAGAAAGACACGGAAAACATCTCACTCAGTGGGTGGAAAAAAAAAAAAAACCAAGGTGGTGGGGGGGTGCAGGGGGGAAAAAAAAACCCAGCACAGAGAAGAATTACTGTTATCTCCCCACCAGAAGAGGAACAGCAGAGATAAGGGAAGCCTGAAGAATTAAAAGAAACGGAGCGTCGGGGGCTCTAAATTCACGCCGAAGCCGGCTGTATTTGTCTGTCACCGGGGTTCATAATTTTCCGAGGTTGTTTTGATAGACTTATTGTGCGGACTGCATAGAAAACTCATCAGCATTTGTTGCCTCTGAGCATTATTGTCAGAGGTAACTGCGTGTCTATAGACTGGGGGAGATAATGGCTGAAGTAGAAAGCAGATAAAGCTGGGCTCTTCTCATTAAGGACTATCTCGGCCTCCGCAGACCGGCGGGGATTGAGTGACTGGGGCCGGGTGCGGGGCATCCATTATGCCCGCAGAAGCAGGAGCGGCAGGCAGCGTCGTCCCGCGGCTGGCCGCTGCACTGTGGCCCTTGGTGAATGGCCAACAGGCACTGGTATGGGCAGGGCGCCCTGGGCGCTTTGGAGGGGGCTGTGTGTGTTCACGGGGCTGTGAGCCGAGGGTGCCTAAGAATGACTGAGCTCCAGGGGTCTGTGGCAGAGCAATGTGGAGAGGTGAGGCTGGGGGCAGGAGGAGGGCAGAGCAGGGAGTGCCTTGGACCCATTCTAATTTTGCACTTGGTGGGAAGGGAACAGGTTCCTATGACCCTGGAGGCCTTCAGGATCCATACAGCTGTGCCTTGCATTGGAGTTGCTGAGAGATGCCAGTTTCTCATGGCCCAGAGCACTATCCATGAAGGGAAGTCAGGGGGATCATAAAACTAAACTCCTGGGACCTGGGAGTTCTTCTCTCCCTTTCTCCAGCACTTTTTTTTTGGGGGGGGGTAGGGGAAGTGGGGAGGACACAAGGCAAGTCTCACTGTGTGAGACTTAAAATGACTATCTCAGACTGATCTCAGATTTTCAATCCTCTTGCTTCCCAAGTGTTGGAATTGCAGGGACACACACTGGCCTATAAGATCCAACACGATCTTTCGGGTGACCACGAACAGGTGGGCTTTATAGACCACCACAACCAGATACATTTCGTGCAAGCCCTCTTGGCCATCCTCCTTTCCTTCCTCCTACTCTATTCACTTTTCTCCAAGTCAGCGAAAGGGGCTGAGCAAATCAGAGCAGAGAGACTCATTGCCAAGTCCTAAAAGCCAAGCTGGGATGAAGCCATCAAGGAGAAGTGGGACCAGGCCCAGAAGAACTGGACACTAGACATCTTAAGGAGACACCTACCTCCAGTCTTTTGCCCATCCATGACATGGGGCACATAGAGAGCCTGCAAGACCTGATGAGGTCATCCGCCTGGAATTTTGTTGGTCTTGGGCCTTCATGTGGCAAGTGTTCAGTAATCCTGTTACAGCCTTTTAGAGTGACTGTTCTTTGGGTGACCTTCAGGGCCACTCAGAATTAAATACTCACATCTTTGTCAGCCCAGGGTGGGGGTTCCTGGGAAAGGCATCTAAGTTGTAAGTACATGTTTCAGTGCATGCATTGCACTCACAAAGATGGGTCCTGGTATTGATGTAGTCCATCCTTCTTGGCCTAGGCCTGCATGTAGGTCTCAGGTGGAGCTTGACCAAAGACTGACCTCCCAGTTGCAGAGAGCTGCTTTCCCTTGCACTGTTCTGTCTTGACCAGGGAGGCAGCCAGTCAGGAGAGAGCATTGGTACGGGCAGCATGGGAGACAGTGGGGACCCAGTGCCCAGCCACTGGCCTTGGAGACTCTGAGCCCACAGATGAGCTTGCTCCAGTCTGCAGCTCCCTCAAAACAGCCTGGGCCAGTGAGAATGTTTTAGCCAGTGGTGAGCCTGCATCTGGGTCGACTCAGGCCACTAAGAAAGCATCGTGTCACCAACACAGGACTTTTTAGCGATAGGGATGAAATTACTCCAGACACACTTAGGACCACAAAGCATCAGCCTGGGGTTTGCTGGTCACAGAAGGTACTATGGGCAATTGGGAGAGTCACCTGGTCCTATAGGACTGGTAAGGAAAACCAGCATAATATAAATGCTAGCAAGCAACCAGAATGATTGGCAAGAACACACCATAGAGAACAGAGAGAAAGAGAGGCTCAAGGAGACATTTGAGTCAAGCTTTGGAGGCCAGAAAGTGGATAAGGTGGGGATGGGCATCCCAAGAGGAAAGAATAGGAAGTGGCTGCAGATTGGGACTGGGGGCATCTTGGGAAGGGTGTAAAAGGCAGAGGCAGGCATGGGGGTCTTAGTCGGTTCACCACTGGAGCTTCCCAAGGGTTTCAAGCAGCTTGGAACTTCTGCCTCCTCAACCCTCAGTCAACTCTGGGTCCCCTCTTGTGCCTTCCAGCTGTGTAGGGTGATTTCCCAGAGCAGCAGTGAGCAGGCAAACTGTATGACCTAGATGGCCGTGTATGTGATCTCCCTGGCTTCAGTGTCCTAATCTAGAAAGTGGGGACACCTTCTGCCTTGAAGAAGTCCTGAAAAATTAATCAAAAGTGGTGCAGAAAACTTAGCATGTTGGAATCTGGTGGGCTTCCTCCCCCTTGGGAAGAGACCCAGACAACTCGTGGGCTCTGTCACTGATCATCTGCCTTGTTTCCCAGCATGTCCTCTTCTTACTTTGCTTCTGATGGTGTGGATCTTGCCACTGGCCCCAGCCTGCTTTCCTTGGTGGAATATTTAGCATTCACCTTCCACCCCGCCCCTGACCAGGAGTCTCTGTCAGTCAGGCCTTAACTTGGCCAATCTTACTCCTGGACATCACCAACCTCAGATCATAGACTATCTGTCCTCTTTCCAGACCAGTCCTGTCTCTGTCCACCTTTCCTGTTCTGCTCCTTGTTATAGGACTGAGAAGGCTGGGGCTGACCCTGGGAGGTCTCAGGCTCAGCCTGCAGCGTGTAGTGTGGGTAGCATGAGTGGGCTCAGGCTGTTCTGGAAGTGACCAGGGGCAATCGTGGGCAACGGCAGGTACCGCTCAACCTAGGAGCTGAGGTGTGGCTGAGTGGGAGAGGCTTGGCAAAGTTGTAGCTAATTGGCTATGTCTCCTCGCTGGGTTTCAGATGATTAACCAATCATGGGAGAGGATCCGCCTATGAGGCCTGTTCTGGCCCCTACCAGGGCTCCAGCACAAAGGTTTGAAATGTTGCCTCAGTGGCTGTGAAGGAGACAGCAGGGAAGCAATTCACCGCTCAGCCCCACCTCCCCCCAACCAGGCTCAGTGACACCCACCACCCCTTCCCACAGATTTACAATGGGCTGAATTCATTTGCATGACAAAATTGACTAGGGTATCCAAGTGTTGCAGGAAGACAACTGTAACATTGCAAAGAACAAGCAGCCAGGAGGAAGGTTACTGCCAACAATGAAGGAACAAGTCACCCGCCCACCCGCTGCCTCTGCCAGCAGCCCATCTCCAAGCATGTGGTAGGATGCCCAATGTGGTGTGTGTGTGCGCACGCACACGCGCTGGCGCTAGGTAGGACAAGTAGATGATGTCAGGATCAGAAAGAGAAATCCTAGGTCTGGGACATGGCAGCTTGCCAGGGATGTGAGTGGGACCCTGTTTCTAGCATCTTCTCACTGTTAGATGAGGAAGTTTTCTTCACTATTTCAAAAACACTTTCCTATGAGCGATTCCTCCATTGCATCCTCACTCTTGGGACTGGATAACACAGGAAGCTTTAAGACCACTATCTATGCACCCACCTATTCATTCACTCACTCATCCACACATCTACTATCTGTCTACCAGCCTGACATCATCCATGCAGCCATCCACCTACCTATCCACCATCCATCTGCCTGTCCACTCACCCATTTATCTGTCTACTTGCCCAACCATCCCACCTACTCACCCCCAAGATAATCTATTTACCAGTCCATCTGCCCACCCATATACCCATTCATTCTTCTACATGTCCACCCACCCAGCATTAATTTCTCTCTCTACTCTTCCATCTAGCTAACAGAAATACATTGGGCATTTTTTATGTGGCCTGAACAAGGCCAAGGATTGTTGTGCGGTTGCTTCTTTGTCTGTAAAGATCACAGCGTGTACCTCAGGGGCTTCATCTTGGTCTACCGAAGTGCTGTGTTTTCTATTGGTCATCTTGTTATGGAAATGGGAACTCCAAGAGTCAACAGGGCATAGTTGGTGACCCCCATATCAAACACTTCGGCAGGAGCGGGTGCGGGGGAGAGGAGGGGAAGAGATGTAAGAAGACAGGCGTTGTGATCTCATGCACAATATGCAATGTGCCATGTTCCGAGAAAGGGTGAGTCCTGCTTGAGAGGCAAGTAAGGACAGGTTCTGCTTTTACCTTCCGGGTATCTCAGTGAGCAAGGATGAGGCTGGAGAAGGTTGAAGGATTTTCCAAGGCAACACTGCAATGCGAGTAGGACTGAGTGCTGAGTCCTCTATTTTACAACTCTCTAGCAGTCTGGGCCTTGCTCTCCCTGCTGCCTTTAAGTGAAACAGCCTTATTTCCTGTAGCGCAAGCAGGACCAAGGCATCATCTGGCTCCTTGGAGGGAGATGGGCTCAGCATTTTATGTATATAGTCTAGGGGGTAGGTTCTGCTCACGAATAAGCGGGGTCTTCCCATACCAATGAGTGCATCAAGATAATCCTCTACAGACAGTTCAGAGGCTAACTTCAATCTAGATGATCCTCACAGGTGTGCCGTGAGGGCTGTCTCCTAAGTGTCAGACTGACAATACTGTCCATCAGACAGCAAGGCAAGACCATGTGAGTGTGTGATAGTTGGTACTTACGATCCATAGCTAATGGTCATGTGTTGGAGGTGAGATCAGCAGGTAGCCCCCACCCTCAGATTCCCAGAGTCCTCTCCTGAAGGTTTCCCTTTTTAAACTTTAGTGTGTGTATGTAGGGGTGTATGTGTGTGTGTGCTGGGGGATGTATCAGAAGGCACTGTGTGTCTCTATGGAGGACCAAGGGTGACTTCAGGAATCATCCTGGATTGCTTCTACCTCCTTCGCTCTGGGATGTCCCAGGCTCCGCCCACCAGGGCCGAAAGTATAGACCACCCATCATTTGCACCTGGAGTTTTTACATGGGATCTGGGATCTAAACTCAGGACCTTCTGCTTATGAGGCAGCGTCTTAATCCCTGAACCATCTCTCCCAGCCTGGTCTTCCTTTTTTAAAGCAGTCCCGTATTCATTTGTTCAATTAGCTGACAAATATGTAAACAAATATGAGAAGTAACTTTGGGGGGGTGGGCAGGTCCTGTCTTGGGCATGTACCAGTCAGTACCTAGCCTTGTTCTTTGAGAGGCAGAGGGCTCAGCCAAGGGCCTAACCTGTGACCCAGGTGTGATAAGTGTGTCCTGGGCCCAGTCCAGGGAGTTCCCAGTCACATCCTCAGAGCCGGGTCAGGACTCTTTCTGAATCAAGGACTTCTGGACCCAGGTCCTCAGACCAGAACCTCCTCCCCACTCCTCTCCTCCGAATCCAGCCATCTGCTGGCCCTCCTATGTCCTCTGTGTCCTTTTTTCTTTTTTAATTTGTGTGTGTGTGTGTGTGTGTGTGTGTGTGTGTGTGTGTGTGTATCAGGCAGTACTGTGTGTCCCTGTGTCGGATCATCCTGGATTGCTTCTACCTCCTTTTTGCTTTGCTCTGGGATTTCCCAGGCTCCCCTTCCAGAGCTGGAAGTGCAGACCACCCATCATTTCTACCTGGAGTTTTCACATGGGATCCAAAATCTGAACTCAAGTCCTGCTTTCAAGGTCGAGTCTTAACCCCTAAGCCAACTCTCCAGCCCCTCCCTGTCCTTCAGCAGCAACATGCTCTCTCTGCCCCATGTTGTCAGCATTTGACAGGCCCAGGCCTCCATATGTGCAGACCTGCTTTCCTGAGAGTTTCTGACACAGAGAGTCACCTCCCCTTTGGGCTTCTTCCAGCTCTCAGGACAGTGTCTGCCACCAGGAAAACACACAAAATCATCCTGTTCCCTCCAGAACTCTCATATACTTTCTGGCTTGACCATTGATGTTCATCAATCAGCTGGGGATCTGAGTTTACTCACCTGCAGGTTGGGAATGGCCGAGGAGGGCACGCTGGGCTGGACCAGAAAGACAAGCCATCTGCTGCAGTTCTTCTACATTGCTGCTGATACATTCACAACCAAAGAGCTCAAGGGAACAAGGAGTTTCATTTTGACTTACGATTGTCTAGTTATATATTGTCCAGCTTGGCAGGAGAGCACACACCAACACCAAGGGCTGAGGGAACTGGTCACATTATGGTCATGCATCCACAAGACTGCTGAGAGAGGGACAATCCCTACTTGCCAGACCAGCATGTCTGGCCACGTATAACAAAGGATGCCAATTTCTTTACCCCAGTTCCTTTCATCTTTATCCACCTGCCTGAGACTAGTCATTGGGTCTTCCCATCAATCAGACAATCTACAGGCTTGTTCAGGGCTTAACTGAGCTACCAATTCTTTACAAATGTGCTCACAATTCTAAGCCTTCAACTGTCAAGTCGATATGTGTATCTAACTTTGACACCATCCCCAAACTGCGGCTGCTGTGGAGACCCAAGGAGTTTATATGAAATGAATTGCAGTCCTTAAAGGGATATGTCCAAAACCCAACTCCCAGTGCCTGTGAATGAGGCCTTGTAGGGAAACAGTCTTTGTGGATATAACTAAGGTGCCTAAGATGAGGTCATGCTAAACTGGTTTCCTCATTAGAGACTGGAGAGGGAGATATAAACATTGTGACAATGACGACAGAGGGTACAGGAGTGTACCTAAGAGCCAAGGACACCAGTGGTGACCAGCAGCAGAAGCAAAGACAAAAATCCTAGAAAGCATCTCCTTCCCAGCATCTAGGAAGAGCCAACCCTGTCCACACCAGCACGAGTTCAGATCTCCAGCCTCTGGAACTGTGAGACTAAGATCTCTTTCTGTTGCTTTCCACCCTGCACTTCTGGAAATTTGTTGCAGCCACTCAGGATACCTGTGCTTGTCACTTTTTATCACTGTGATGGAACCTGAGAAAACAAGGAAAGAATATCTGTTTTGGTTCACCGGTCCAGCAGTTTCCAGCCCACGGTCTCTTGGTTGCACTACTTCTAGGCTAGTGGGTAGACAAGGCAGACCTGGAAAGGAAGTGTACAGGGGCTCATCTCACGGTGGAAGGAGAGAGCAGAAGAGGCTGGGGAACAAGATACACCATTGTAGGACAACCCCCCACCATGGACCTGCTTCCTCCAACCCACCCAACTCTTAGTATCTACTACTGCCAAATCATACTATCAAATTGCAAAGCCATCTACGGCTCGTCCATTGATGACCTTAGTGCCTTAGTAGATGTGAGATCCACCTAATCACAATCCAGAAGGCACCTTTCTTTGCATCTTCAGCAGAGTTTTGGCCTCCTCACGGTGCCACTCATCCCTGCCCTCTCCACCCAAGGGCCATGCAGGAAAAGATCACTGCGGGGCTGCCACATCGATGCTAGAGGATCCTAGCACGCTCTTCTCTGGGCCTCGCTTTCCTCATCTGTACAAGGAAGAGGTGGAAAGCTGATTTCTAATCTGAGAATGTGGCTCAGTTGTAGAGTGTTTGTCTAGCATGCACTAATCCCTGAATTTGGTCCCTAGAATTGCATAAACCAGTTTAATGGTACCTGCAAATCCCAGGACCTAAGAGCTGGAGACAGGAAGATCAGAAGTACCAGGTCATCCCCAGTTTTGTAGTGAGTTTCAGACCAATCTGGGATACACCAGACCTTGCCTATAAAACAACAAACAACGATAACAGCTTTTGTGACTCCCACAGTCTGGCACTGGGGAAGAACCAGCTGTGCTGGGCTCTACCTCCTCTTGGCCACCTGGACTGTGAGCAGGGATCTTAGAGGACACTGTGTTCCTTCTAGCCTTATCAAAATGCCATTTCCTTGAGTAAATTCAGGTTCAAGGCATTGGTAGGAGGGCTGTGTTGTCAGTGGGTGGAAGGCGGGCCGGGGGAGGGGGCTGGGATGTTTGGGGAGGTCCTTGGCTCTGCAGAGCCCTGCCTCCCTCGCCCCCACTCTTCACACTCCATCATTCCCTCCCCCTGCATGGAGGCAAAGGCGGGACTGTCACTGCTCAGGCTGGGTGCGCAGGGGCTTGTCCTGCATGGTCTTCCCTGCAAACCTCAGACCTGGCTCAGGCTTGGGCAGCAGCAGTCATCTAACAATAATTCTCAGCTCTAGAGGATTTAGAACACACCCATGCCAGGCAGCAGGGTTGAGGGACACGCCATTGTGATGGTTCTAGGAGACACCAATGTGCATCCCACAGTGGGAACCGCTGGGGCAGGCTGTCCTCGTGGCCTCTGTGTGTGGGGATCAGCTCCTTCACACGCTGAGATACTTCTCTCTCCTGGCCAGTGAGATCCACTTGGAGGGCAGGTCTCAGTGAAAACTGAAGCCCAGTACCTGCCACACTCCTACTGTCTTCTCTCCTCCAAAGATGGAGTCATGAAGGCCCATGACCCCATCTTTGGAGGAGAGAAGACAGTAGGAGTGTGAGATCCAGAGGCGAGCTGTCCGTGGGCTGCTGTGGGTGCCTGGCGAGCAAGGCAGGTTGTGCTATGGCTGCTGCGGATGCCTAGAGGGCAGGTGAAAACCAGCGGCATTTCCTCAACATTGACCACAGGGAGGTATCTGCTCTGATCTTTCCAAGTTTTTCCCTAGCCTCAGACTGACCACCCCATTTTACAGATGAGGTATTGGGGATCTTCAGGGATGTGGTAAGCAGAGCACACCTGGGTGAGGATGAGAGATTGCTTAAAAGACCTGCGACTTGCTCAAACTTCCTTCATTCTTTCTTTTTTGAACTTTATTTATTATTTGGTGTGTGTGTGTGTGTGTGTGTTTGTGTGTCCCTGTGGAGGACCAAAGGTGCCTCTGTTCCTATTTGGAGTTTGTTTTTTTTTTAATTTCCACTCAAACAAACTTAACAGGTACACCGGTCCCCTCCCTCCCTCCAACCTCCCACCGCCCTATGCCCCCCTCCCCTCCCCTTCTCTCCCTATCCCCCAGTGCCTCCCCCTCCCATCCCCGGAGCATCCTTTAATGTGCATGCCAGACTCTCCTCTGGGTCCTCCTCTCCAATGAGATCCAAGGATCCAGTGGTATTTCCCAGAACCCTTTCCTGTGTTCCCCTTAAGCATAGGAACACTACTGTGGCTGTCAATCCCTTGCCTCCAAGGATCCCAGTGCCGTTAGCAAATGCTAGACTTTGTGAGGTCAATAGTGTGTTGCACATTGCGCAGGGCATGCAAAGTCCAATTATGACTGTTTTGGCCCTAACTTGTGTGGAGTATCTTGCATATCATTGCTCCTCCCATCCTTGTGCTCTTACAATCTTACCGCCCCCTCTTCCACAAATTTCCCTGAGCTTCTGGATGGGGAGAGATTAGGCTGGCCTAATTCCAGGTGGTTGATATAGAGTCTCTGAAGTTCTGGATTATGGTTTGTTGATTTTCTTTTGCAGTTTTGCTGCTCCTGCAATGCCCTTCACTCTATCCTGATAGGTATTGGATGTCACCACCTGGCCAGAGATAAAAAGCTAAAGTCTTGTTATAAGAGTATATTCATAGGTAGATGTAATAAAAGTAGGAAATCGCAGTGAGGGAGGGGTCAATCACCCATTTGCAAAATGGTTACTTTTTATTTGCCAGATTTCCCCTTCTGGTGAGATCATACCCCATCAATTGTAAATGATCAGGAACGAAAGTCTGTGAACCTAACCAGATGTCTCATTCCTCACTTGCAGTCCTTGATGGTGGCCTATTTTCTATGCTGTAACATGGTCCCCTCTCTCCTTATTTCTGGTGTGGCCCTCCTACCCCATCCCTCCTATTCGTAATCCTTGAGTGTCTCTAGATGGGTTTGGTACTAGCAGCCACCTATTAGGGAGTACATAAGGTGCTTAATTTTCTTCACTCAGTAAAATTGTTTGTAATTTCATCCACTTCCCAGCAAATTCCATCATTTTTGATGGCTGAGTAGTACTCCATTGTATAGATGTAACACATTTTCCTTATCCACTCGTCAACTGTTGGACATTTGGGTTGATTCCATGACTTTGCTATTGTAAACAGTGCTACTATGAACATGGTCGTGCTTGTGCTATTGAGGTGAACCTCTGCTGTATGGGGGTTTATTCCCAAAAGTGGAATAGCAGGGTCATATGGCATTTCAATCTTTAATTTCTTTAAGAATCTCCAGACAGCTTGCCAGACTGGCTGTATGAGCCTGCATTCCCACCAGCAATGTAGGAGAGTTCCCTTCTCTCTATATCCTCTCCAGCATTTGGTGTTGTTTGTATTGTGGATTTTTGCCAGAGATTATAACCTGAGCACAAAGGCCCTATCTGGAGTTTTTACATGGGACCTGGGATCCGAACTCAGGACCTTCTGCTTGTAAGGTAGAGTCTTAACCCCTGAGCCACCTCTCCAGCCCCCATCTTTTTTTCTTTTTTGAGATAGGGTCTTGCTCAAGAGCCCAGGCTGGCCTCAAACTTGCCATTCTCCTGCCTCAACTTCCTGAGTGCTGAAATTATGGGTTCATGCCAGGTCAGTAGGAGAAGGCATTTATTGAGCATTCACTGTGTTTTTCTGATTAATTTTTTGTTAGTGTGGTATGTGTGCATGTATGCATGCGTGCATGAATATGTGTAGAAGGCACTTTAGTGTGTGTGCCTGTGGAGGTCAAAGGGTGACATTGAGAATCTTCCTGCATCCCTTTACCTTCTTGTTGCTTTTGCTCTGGGGTTTGCCAGGCTCTGCCTTCCGGGGCTGGAATTGCAGGCCAGCCACTGACATTTCTACCCAGTGTTTACATGTGGGATTTGAGATCCAAACTGAGGTCCTTTTACTTGTGATGCAAATGTTTTAAACCCTGAGCCATTCCTCCAGTCCCTTCTGATTAAATTTAATATTTAAAACCAACAGAGGTGTTTCGGTCTACTCATTCTCAAAGTGGAGGATTTGGGGAAATCGAGACTAAAGAGGTTTAATAATTTATTTTTTGACTCACAGTTTGAAAAGGCTTCCGCACTGAGAGGGAGGGAGAGAGAGCGAGTCTGTGTGTCTCTATGTATGTGTTTGTATGGGCCTTTGTCCCTGAGCACTGGATGGGGTCTGCAGGGTGGGTGAGAATCCCTGCAAAGGCCTGGGAGCTGGAGCAGGGAGGAGGAGGAGGAGAGTAGGGCCCATTAATGCTGCCCTCCTGGGAGGTGCAGATAAGTGGCCCCAGGGGGCTGTGCTGAGGACCCTCTAACTAGCTTGTTGCCATGGGGATGCTGGCTGTGCATATAGGCCTAGAAGTCCAGCGGGAGCCTGCCCTTCCTGGCAGGTGGAGACCCCCCAGCTGGAGCGCATTTGTGTGGGAGGAAAACCGAGGCCCCCAGCCCCATGCCCCAGCCTGTCCTCCTACCCATTATTTAAAGCAAAGGCCTTCCTTCCATCCCTTCAGGACAGGTCTGCAGGGCCAAGAGAGAAAATGATGTCTCCTTGACCCAGCGCCAGGGAGACAGTAGGGCTCCTTGCTGGCAGGTGCCCAGGACAAGAGGCAATGGCTTCCCACCCTCTTCCAGACAAGATGGTAGTCCTCACCCAGAGACCTACGCCCAGTGTCACCTGGAGACACTGGGGTTATGGGATGCCCCTGAGGAGTGGCAAATTTATGGGAACAACCAGCCCTCCCAGCGTGAGTCTATCAGGAGTCAGCCCATCTGAGGGGTTGTGCTCATATTTGTTACACAGAATTTCCAACGTTAACCCTAAAGAGAGGCCCTAATGAACTCCAGAGACCCTACCACTCAACATCAATCATTTCCCGTTGGCCGCCATGTGTCTTCCATTTGCTGAGGTGTTGAAAACATATCCTAAGTCATCAGGTCAGTTACCTCAGGATAAACCCGTCGCTCCCTCACCTCACCTAATAGAGGAACAGTGGTAGGATCCCAGTGATTGGACACCATCTGTCACTCAGCCAGCATGGGTGTTGCCTACCCCTGACCCTTCATCAAATATGGAAACCCATACCAGGGTGAATGGAAAGATGCCAGGGGTATTCAAGAGCTTCAGCGAGTGACAGTGAAGGTTGCATGCTGGTGGTCTCAGGTGACCTTTGCTTTGTAGGCTTCTATTTCCATAGGCGCTTACTTCTTCCAAGACAGAATGAGATTCTTCAGGGACGATGCTGGATCTATGATAGGGACTCCATGAATGATGACAATGACTACGAGGCTTTCTCTTTTGTATATGAGGAAGCCAAAGTTCAGAGAGGGACAGGAATTTGTCCGAGGTCACATGCAGTTCAAGGTAGTGAAGCTGGGACAGTAACACAGATAATGGACCAGCCTTCTCAGCTAGTCTAATCCTATCCATCTATCCTCTTCTCTCTGCCAGCAAATGGAAATGACTCGGGAGGTGGTAGCAGAAAGTCTCTCCTCCTAAAGCCAGATGGTCAATCATGGTGACATGGACTGGGCTAGAGATAGCACAGCACTGCGCCTGGCTTTAAGACACCTAGACCAAGATGCTCTCCCCCTCTGCCTCAGTTTCTCCATCTGTGTCATGAGGGCGTCAGCTTCTACATGATGCCAGGCAGGACCTGTTTCAGTTCCACCTTGCTCACTCTGGGTTAGGAGCTCTGGAAAGGTGGGGGATACTTGAAGCTGACAGGTTGTCACACTGAGCTCCAAATGGCAGGCTGAAGGTCTGTATGGGTGTGAAGGTGCCATCCTCCATTGGAGAACAGGTCAGGGGTGTCCTGGATCAGAAGCCCTGAAATTGGGGCTGTGACTATACCATTATAAGCACCAAGCAGTCAAGATACAAAACTCCAGGGATGTAACATATACTAAACGGGATCAGCAAGGAAGCAGAAGATACAAACACTTGGAACACATAAGACAGTGATCTTAGAGTACTTGCCTAGCATGCACAAAGCCCTAAGCTCCATCTCTAGCACTGCAAAAACCAGGAGAGGTGGTGCACACCTGTAAATCCAACACTAGAGAGGTGAAAAGAAAATGAGAGGTTCAAAGCCATACTCAGCTATGTAGGAAAGAGGCAGGGAGTTGTTTTGAAAAATAGTGATTAACATGGATTCTATCTAGAAACAGAACATACCTTCTTCCTAAGTGGGCATGGCACATTTTCCAGGTTAGATCATATCTTGGGTTGCAAATTGGATTGCAAACACAATAAAAAACATGGAAACAAGCAAGTTCTGTGATGACAGTGTAGAATGAAATTGGGAATCAAAAACAGAAGGATATTTGGAAAAATCGTTAATATGTAGAAATTAAACAACACAAAACCTGTGGGACAAATAAATAAAATAAGTAAGTAAATCTCAAGGGAAATAAAAAAAAATCCTTCGTGATGAATGAAAGTGAAAACTCATTTTGAAACTTGTGGGGCTCAGCCAAAGCAGTCCTCTGAGGGAAGCTAATAGCTATTGGTAGCATCATCACCTTTGACCTCAAATCAGCAATCTAATTTCCCACAGGAGAAAGAAAAGCAAATTAAGCCCAAAGGATGGAAATGATAAAGATGAGAGTGGAGATAAGGGAAGGATAATAGGGAGGGGCTGGAGATGTAGCTCAGTGTAGAATATCTGCCTGTGTGCACAGGTTCTATCCCCAATCCTGTGAGAAAGAAAAAAAATAGGAAAAAAAAAAAAGCAGTGAAACATAAAGTAGGGCCTCTGAAAGCTCTACAGAACTGAGAAATTCTTATCGAGACAGAAAGGGGGGAGGTGCTGAAATGACTGACATGAGGAACAATAAAAGACCTTTCTGGTGACATGTTAGGAATAGACCCTAGGCAGTCAGGTGAGGTGACTCATCCGCAAACCTGACAACTTGAGCTTGGTCCCTGAAACCCACATAAAGGTGAAAGGAGAGAACCGATTCCACAGAGCTCTCCTCTGACCTCCACACATGTGCTGTGGCAGGTGTGTACCCCCAACAGTACTAATAAATAGAATCGGAAAAGAAGAATTCTGGAATCTTCCTGCTGCAGAGATGTGAAGCGAGGCACTGCCTTTGCAGACATCGTCACCTGTGGCTGTCTACAGGGGGCTGGGCCAGGATGGTGGCTGTGGCACTTACTTTTTATACTAAGCCCCAAAGAACTATTATTGGGAATGCTTTATTATAAACTATGACTCATTCTAGTTAAGAATTAGAGCATTAATAGCCCACCTAAACCCCTTCTGAAGTCATCCAAACTCCTCCCTGAGACAACCCTCCTACTATTATGGTATGTACTCTTGATTCACCTGGCAGTTTAGCTATCTCCACCTTTCCACATGATCGGTTCAGTTCGTACTTGGGTCTTGATCTTGAAAAGTCATACAGCAGGTCCTCTACCGAGTCTTGCCTTTTGCATTGCATTTTTTTCAGTGTTGCTGAGGACCAAGCCCAGGAGCTTTCTAGGCGAGCACTCCGGCTCTGAGCTGCATCACAGCCTCATTTTACCTCACTGTATGAGTTTCCTCCATGTTGTTCCATGTAACAAAAAGTTGGCTCGTTTACTTTGCTGTATTGTATTCCATTTTGCTCACTACAATTTATGTGCTCATTCAATTATTGATTGAGCAGGTATTTTATTTTGTAAAAAGAGGCCACCTACGTGAATCTGCCTTGATAAAGGCATTTTAAAGTGCATTTAAAAATGGAGCTCAGCAAATGTTAGTTTAATTTTCAGTCCTAAGGCTTTTACTTTCTTTTCCTTGTGCTGTGAGTCAGGAAACCAATTTGAACTCAGGGCTATTTAGGCAGGGGCCAGATCTGACAGGCAGCCATACCCCCATGAGGATCCTTCCATCACCCCCTCGCCAAATGTTCAGTCTCTGATAGGGAAGGTCACCCAGATGGAACCTGATCATATAGTCCCTTCCACCCAAAGCCTGTAGCTTTCCACTATGCAGACATGGGTTCACACAGGCAGCTGGGCAAGGGCATGTGCCCTATCTATGGGTACACATATGGGTCCCTTTGAACGTCCCAGAGACAGCACCTCTGGACACCTGACCGACAGGCAAAATCTGTGGCAGAGAAGTTGGTGGAAAAAAGAGGAGGGGAAGGAGGGGGGAAAAATCCCCTCATTTCTGAAGAAATGCCCCAGATTAGATTTGTAAATCAAAAACCAATATATAACATGCAAGAATTGATCTGTTTTATATTCCTCAGTTACATTTTTGTGAAGCACATTTAGAAGATTTAGAACGTATTTGCGCCTGCTGGTTGGGCCATTATATGCTTGAGTTCATACATCTATTTGTGAGGCTATAAAACAGGCATCGACTACCATGTAAATTGTGTTCTCCACAATAAATTATATGCATACTTGCAAAAATACATAACTGCCGTGGCTGGGCCCACGCGGCCAGAATACTAATGAGGGCGAAAGTTGCTTTGTCCCTCTTCTCTGGCCTAATTTAGCCTCTACATCAAAAATTATGTAGGAAAAATCACTTTATCCTCTCACTGAGAAATAAAATAGCACTCATGGGCACCCTCATCTCTTCCCACCCCCCTTCCTTTTAACCGAACACTACCATTTTCATACTAATTTTAGCTGCTCCAGGTTTCCAGGGGAGAAACCTGGCTGAGCTGCAGCTGGGGAGTCACTGGGCTGTGTGCACGCATGAGAGCGGCTGGGGCTGGTGTGTGCATACGCACGCATGTGCACGCGTGCACACGCTTTCCCTCCCTGTGGCTGGAATTCATTTATGTCAGAGCATGTCCATACCATGCGCATAAACACATATGCAAACATGAAGACTTAGTCCTGCCACATATGCACAGGGACAGCTCACTTTCTTTTCCTTCTCTCTGGTGCATTCCTGAAGACTCACGGGGAAATGAATTCAGTTCAGTCCAGTGAACATTGACTGAGCATCTACTGAATGCCTGTGGTGTCCTTGGAGATACTGAAGTTAAAAAAAAAAACTCAGCTGGTACTTTTGGGAAGGGGACAGTAAGCACGCTGGCCATGCCACATGCCCTCTGGCCTTCCCCCTTAGTATTATCAGTGTGCATAATCTCCAAGGCTCACATAGGCACTTATAGATCTACACCTATGTGGATATGCACACAAATATCACACACACACATGCACACACATATCAACACTCATGCATTCATGCATACACACACATACATAAACACTTGTGCATGTGTGCACACACATAAACACTCATGCACACACACACACACACACACACAGGCACATTGGTACACATGTATCACATTGTTTCCCTGTCATTGCATTGATGAGGCAGCCCCTGCTCAATCTTGTTTGTAGTTTTGAGTTAACTTCGTGCTTGCCTGTCCTCCTCAGCTCACAGACTGTCTTGCTTTCCATCTGCTCTAAAAATGGACCCTTCCAAAGGCAATGATTAGAGTTGCTCTCCCTCGCCCCACTGGTCTTTCCCCAATGTTCCGTCCTGCTGTGAGCTCCAGAGGTTCACCACAGGGAGAATATTCTAGAGGAAGGTCTCTGTCATGAGGGGGCCTCAATCTACCCATTTTTAAAATGTGGGAACTGGACTGGCTCTCAGGTGTCTGCAGTTCGTTGTTGAACAGCGTTAGGCCTCTGATCAAGTCACAAAGTGTGATAGCTGCAGTGACGGGTGACGGCCTCCAGTGGAGGAGGCTGCACCCAGCCTCCAGAGTAAGGGAGCCAAAAGCAGGGCCTAGGAGAGCAGGAAGAACACATCCAGGCACAGGGGTGACAGAGAGAAGGCTGAGTGGGAAGTGGCCAGGATGTAGTGCGACTAGCTCTGAGTTACACATGCCAGTCATAGTTCTGGTGGAGTTTCAAGCTATTTTCAAATACCTGAAAGGTTGATATGGGCCATAGGGAGGGCTTTTCTCTCTGTGACCCAGTTGATAGAACTAGGACAGAAGGAAAGTGGGTAGGAGCGGTCTTTGGTTCAATATGGCTCATGTGATCCTCTGTGAACATGTGTGTGTGCATGTCCATGTGCATATATGCATGCATCAGTAAGTAGGCATGCATGTGCATATACAAGTGTGCATGTATAAACAGACATTCATGTGCATATATGAACATGCATGTATGTGTACCTGTGCAAGCGTACATGTGTGAGCATGCAGGGGTATAAATTTTGTTCATGCATATTTCAGTTTCCTTAGTATTATCCTGCCAGCCGCCCTAGATCTCATTGTATCACATTTCTATTCTTTTTCATGCCATATTTTTATCTCATTATCTCAGCTTATTATTTGGGTATAAAATATTTTCGAAAGAAAGAAAGAAAGAGAGAGAAAGAAAGAAAGAAAGAAAGAAAGAAAGAAAGAAAGAAAGAGAGAGAGAAAGAAAGAGAGAAAGGAAGAAAGAAAGAAAGAAAGAAAGAAAGAAAGAGAGAAAGAGAGAAAGAAAGAGAGAAGAGAGAGAGAAAGAAAGAGAGAGAAAGAAAGAGAGAGAGAAAGAAAGAAGAAAGGAAAGAAGAAAGAAAGAAAGAAAGAAAGAAAGAAAGAAAGAAAGAAAGAAAGAAGAAAAGAAAAGAAAGAAAGAAAAGAAAGAAAGAAAAGAAAGAAAGGAGTTCGGTTGAGGTGCCACTTGCCTGTAAATCCTACCATTCAGGAAGCTGAACCAGAAGGATCGCAAGGTCAAGTCCTGGGCTGCAATGTAAGTTTGAGGCCAGTTTGGGTACCTTAGTAAGACCCTGCCTCAAAATAACAAGTAAAAAGAGGGCTGGGGATAGTACTTGCTAGGCATGTTGAGTCCTGGGTTCAATTTCTTATACTATTAGGAAAAATAATATTGTCAGTAAAAAAAATAGTTCATGCACATTATAAAAGACTTTAATTGAGCAAAGCCAGTAGCCAATGAACAGTGCTCTTGCTCTCTGTTTAGACTCCCAGGTTTATAAGCACCTAGTTTCTGTATCTAGACACATCACTACCTTTATCCATTCATTCAGAATACACTGTGCCTTTTGCAAATACCTACCTATATATGATCTATTGTTTATCTTACCTACTTTGTTATTTTGTATTTGTTCTGTTTATTTTGTGTGTGTATGTGTGTGTGGTATATGGACGTGTGTGTTCTCGTGTGTGCGTGGCAAAGCCAGCAGAGGATGACAGGTGTCCTGCTCTATCGTTCCTCATCTATTCCTTTGAGACAGGGTCACCCCCTGAACCTGGAGCTAGGGGGCGGCCACCCATGATTCTATCTCTGCTCCTCCCAGCACTGCAGTTACAGGCATATGTGACCAGCTTTTGATGTAGGTGCTGAGATCTGAACTCAGTGGTCCTTAAGTCTGTACGGCAAGTGCTGTTACCCACTAAACCGTATCTCAGGACAGGAGCTCATTCTGTAGCCTAGGCTGGCCTTGAACTTGAGATGATCCTCCTGCCTCAACCTTCTGAGGCCTGAGATGGCAGAGCATGTCCTGCATCTTTCTATCTTCCTGTGAACATCCTTTCTTTGATCTGATCCTTGCCTTCTCTATCTAACCTAACTGTGCAGCCTGGAAACAGGAAGGGAGATTGCAGTTGGCCACCGTCTGACCATGGAGCAGACTGAATTCCCAACACTGGAGCGATGGAGGTACAGGTTGGTGCTGAGAGGAACAAACCCTGGCTGGAGAAAGGAGGCTTCTTGTGCCTAACAGGCTCCTCCATCAGCCGCTTTCTTAGATACAAGGAGAATCACTCTTTCTCTCTCTGTCCCCCTGCTTTTCCCCCATTCTTCTCTGCTCCCACAATCCTGGCCAGGGTCACCAGTTCCGGAAGCTGCCCAACCTTGGCTTCCAGCCCTAGCATAATTGACAAGAGCCCCCAGAGATGGCCTCTTTCTCTGCCAGCCGCGTGCCAACTAAACTCCAAATTAAGAGGCCTGGCTGAGATTTCTGTCTTATTCCTCCCATACCCCTGGGACCAATCCTCTATCATTTCAGAAGGGGAATGGAACTAGAAGTTTGGATTTGGGAAGGGGGGTCGAGGGGACTGGCCACCAAAGCCGGTGCCTCTATGCTCCAGAGAGAAGCGCGTGTCCTACCATGCGGCTTAAGACTTCTCCAAAACACCGCCCCCCCCAATCCAATAAAATTGCAAATTTCACTGTATTTCACAATATCCTAAATAAACATGAACAGCATGCGTTTCTCTTCCTTGCATCAAATATTAATCTGCTGGTGGCCAGCGCCCGCTCCCCGGCGTGTGTGCGCACGCTGGGTAAACACGGGGAGATTGTGATGCCAGACCTTCCCTCCTCTTCCCCGAGTCGAGAGCATGACAAATTTTTCTCCTAATTACACCTGCCACTGTTTGCCTTCTAATACTGTAAATCCTCCATCACATAGCTTTTCAGATTTGGGATTAGGTTCTCTTCCTGTCGTACAAATGACTGGTGGGGGTAGGGATGGGAAAGTGAGGGGAAGGGGAAGAAAGAGTGTGACTTCTGTGGGGTCCCAAAGCTGGATACAGCAGTGTTCCCACACTGCTGACCCTCATTGGGGTGGGCAGATTTTGAGGGGTGGTGTTGGGAAAAGGTGAATGGAGACAAGATATCTCTGATGTATAGAGTCTGTTCCTCTTAGCTTCATAGTTCCCCGGTCACTCAGAAATTCTGATGATTCAAAGGAGCAGACGAATAGACCATATTCACTGCAGTGAATAGTCCCTTCTTTTCTCTGTGTCCTGTCTGACATCCTCAATCATCTCTCTTGTACACTCAAGTCAGTCTCTTCCCTGGCTTCCCATTCCTGCTTTGTGAATCCACCGTCCCTGACTACCAAGTGCTTCTCTTAAAACCCAGAGCTCTTCAGCGGTGGCAGACCTCCACACAAACCCTTGCATGGCATCCCACTATGTGAGAGTAAGGTTCACTTCCCACCTCTCGGGCCCTCTGCCTCCAACCCCCCTGCACTCTCCGGCCACTTGTCCAGCCCTTCCATGTGCCCCAATAATTCCCTCTGCACTGCGGCTCCCCTGCTCAGCACCTTGCCTCTTCTAGATGCCCTGTGCCAGTGCCACCTCTTTTCCTTTGTTTCATGCACTATAAAAGTCTGCTGAAATGCCAACTTTTTAATCCTGCTCTCTGCCCAAGGAGGAGCCTTCTGGACCCCCCTCCCCAAATCATTGTAAATCCTGCTGTCCTTTGTGGTCTCATAGGACTTTTTTCCAGTCACAACTTAGGCTCAGACTCTGGACTTTCTGTTGATAGTGTTGGAGACAATTGGGCAAGTCTACTTTTTAGATATGATGATGTAACATTGTCCCCTATCAAGTTCATTCTCCAAAACTATGCAACAGAGTTTCTCTTTATTTATTTGTGTGTGTGTGTGTGTGTGTGTGTGTGTGTGTGTGTGTGTATGTGTGTGTGTGTATCAAAAGGCATTGTATGTCCCTGTGGAGGACCACGGGTGACTTCTGGAATCATCCTGGATTGCTTCTACTTTCTTCTTGCTTTGCTCTGGGATTTCCCAGGCTCCACCCACTAGGGTTGGAAGTACAGGGAGTCACCTTTTTCACCTGGCGATCGGAACTCAGGACCTTTTGCTTGCAAGACAGAGTCTTAACCCCTGAGCCATCTCTCTAGCCCGAAGTTGAGTTTTTAAGGTGTGGGGTGTGTGTGAAGTTGTACAAAAAAGAAAACCTCCTAACGTTTTAAGTAAACTTCGTGATTTTTGTGTTGAGAAGCATACATAGCTATCTGCATGTGTCCTGTGGCCTGCAGGATGGGCACAGCAGGATAGGCTGAAAATCTTTGGGATTAGGTCCAGCGGGAGAGGCTTTCTGCTGCTCACAATCTCATGACCAAGTTGCCTGCCTGTCCCTCAATAGGTGAGAAAAGCAATCCTTACCTGCCTCTGTGGGTGACCTTGTACCTGGAAGAGTCCTCAGACCCCCTCTCTCACACCTGCCATTAAGGCAGCCCAAGAGACCCACTCTCCCAAGTCCACAAAAGCAAAGGTGGACTGGGGGCTAGAGAGACCAGAGGATGCCCCCCTCTTCTATACAGAAATAGTTTTCTTTCCTGGGTCTGTGCTTTTCTGATAGGATCCCATCCCAGTCATCTATGTGCCTGGTGCGTCTGAACTGTACAGACATCCGAAACACTCCCAATGGGGTCGAGGCTTGTGTGCTGTGACTGGTCACTTTTATCCAGGGGTGGGTTGCAGGTTCCACTTGTAGAGGGCTTTGGCTGTAGGCGTGCCAAAGGAGAGAGACCCACTCTCTGGCTGGAGGCCTGGGGCTGCTCAGAGGGCAGTCTTAGGTATGCTTCAAACTACGCTCTATCCTTCCCAAACTCCCCTGCGTGGTTTTTGGTCTTCTCTAAGAGTCAGCTTGTTCAGCTTGAATAATAACTATCCCTGGCCCTGGCCCCTCCCCACACATTTCACCTTCAAAGGGCTGGGAGAAATTTCCCTAATTAATTAACTCCTCTGCAGCCTGCCCTCCGTGTCATCAGGTGATTAATTGTCACTATGACTTTAAATCCAGGGGCGGAGGCAAGTTGGCAATGGTGGACGCCACAAGAGGAAATCTGGGGACAAGAGCCAGCCTGAGGGTCTTTCCTGGAGATGCAAGACCCCTGCCTCACCTCCCCCCAATCCCTACCCTTGCCCAGGGACTGAATGCCCCCAGAGGCAGACCACACACGTCCCCATCAATAATCAGTCAATGAGCCTCAAACAGGAACTGAAACATTGGGCAGAGGCAGGTGACTCGTATCAATCTTAAAGTCAACAGCACAGGGCAGTGTAAGGATGTTCTTCAGAACCAGGAAGGGCGAATTCTAATCCTGACTCTGCTCTTTCCAGCCCCGTGACTGCGTCTGGTCACTTGCCTTTCTGGCCTCGGTATTGTTACCTGTAAAATGGAGGTTGGTAATGAGAAGTGCCCATCAGAGTAGCTGGGGAAGATGAAATGAGGTAGAGGATGTGATACTCTTGGTGTGGGGCAGAGTGCATAGCAAGTGCTCAGTGACAGCACAGGGGACTAGAAAGTCTTCCTCCTCCTCAGTGCCCGGCTGGGACTTGGCCTCCTAATGCTATTCTTCTTAGTGATTTCTCCATGTGGAATTGTATAACCAAACCCTTACTGGTCAAAATGCTGCCACCCTGTCTTCTTGCTTGACCTATGTGTATATGCTTACACAGGGTGAACCACTGTGGGGCACTCAGCAGGAGGCAGGAGTGGCATCATGGGTCAAATACAGAAAAAGCAAGAAGAGAGTCTTCATATCACAGTCACTCAAGAGCTTGATTCCCTTCTCCAGTTTCTCCTTCCCTGCACAGCCTAACTTTTAGACCTGACTGTTTTCCATCTCAGAATTCCTTTCCTGTCTTTCATGCAGAATCTGCAAGGCCTGGTGAGAACTCTCAGCAATGTGACTGGTAAGGATTTTCTGCAGAATAACTGAATTGGAATCATCTCAAGAGCTCCATGTGACCCCTGACAGGCTGATCTGGAGACAGACCAGGGGACTAAACCCAGTGGGTTTTGACTCCAGCTACAGAACCTGAAAAGTAAGTGGGGACAAGGAAGAGTGGTCCAATCAGAAGAAGCAAATGACTGGCATTTGGGTTTATGCACTTCTTTCATTCACTCAATGAGATTTCATTGACTATGCACTCGGGAGTGAGGACCAGAGTTCAATCCAGCCCTGCCCTTGGGACTGCAGATTGGACGCAGAAAATAAAGCACTCCTGCAGGAGCAGGGTGGTAGTGTGTGTGTGTGTGTGTGTGTGTGTGTGTGTGTTGTATTAGCAACTTATCTTGCTTTGACAAAATACCTGATGAAAGCAGCTTAAGGAGGGAGGAGATTCTTTGGGAAGGTACAGCCAGTCCATCATGGCGAAGAAGTCATGGCAGTGAGATTTGGTCACATTGCATCCACAGTCAGGAAACTGATGCTCAGCTTGCTTCTTCCTTTTTATTCAGTCAGGGACCCAGCCCATGGGACAGTGCTGACCACACTTAGAGTAGGAGGGTCTTCCTATCTTAATTAATCTAATCTAGATAATCTTTCACAGACATGCCTAGAGGCTTGTCTCTTAAGTGATTCTAGACTCTTAAACTATCAATCAATATTAATCATCACAGGAGTACAATGTCTGGCAGTTGCAGTGAGGCTGAGTGAAGGGTGAGGTTTGAGGGCTCATCACCACTGCCCATATTCTCTGCTTCTTCGTTGTTCTTCAGATAAACTCCATATTCCTAAACAGTAACCTCCAGTGCCTCTTCCTGACTTCTTGTGACCTCTAGTCTCTTTTCTGCCTCTGGATTGTAACTCTAGGCATCTTATATAAATTGGATCGTATTTGTCTTATGTCTGACTTATTTTACCTGGCTTTCAAATTCTGCTGTAGCATATATCAAAATTTCATTCCTTTTTATGGCTAGATAGTACTTCATTGTATGCGGTTTCCACATTCCAGTGACAGCTGCATGCCAGTGCCTAGTATCGTGCCCAGCAGCACATCATCAGAGCCCCGGGAATGTTTGCTGAATGTGGTAGAGTGACAAGAACTGCAAGTTTGCATTTTAGGGTCACTGCATTTATGATCCATGAGGAACATTCAAATAGAAAAGGCAATATATCGGGATGAGAGGCAAGTGGGTGCTGGGAAGACAAGCCAGCAAGCAGGATTCATTCCTGCCCTGGCATGGCACCTGTGCCCTCTCGTGTTCAGAAGGGACCAAGTGGGAGATATTTTATAACAGTACAGTTTAAAGCTCCCAAGCATCCTGATCTGGCCTCTTGCCACATTTTGAGGTGCACAGCATGTGCAGGGAGGAGGATTGGGGGTGCTGTGTACTGATGTATCTTTGATCCCAGATCGGGAAAGCTGGAGATGTCCCTTCAAGGAACCTGTCTTCAACCTGTGCCCCCTGAGGGTCTCAACTCACCCGTGAGAGTATCCAGATGTTCAGTCTCATCTTTGCTAATTAGTCGATTAATTAACAAGTGGCTTTGAGGCTCTGGGTGTCCTGGACTCCCTTGGTGGGCTGGAACAGGTGTTGGGTATTGTTAAGGGGGGAGGGGTAGAGTCAGTGAAAGAGATGGTTTCCAGGCTCACCCTTCCCTGGACAGAGAGTCCCTGCTCCTACCCAAGAGCCATTGCAGTCACATCTCTCACCTCTGTCTGGCTCAGCCCAGGAGAACCACAGCTTGCACAAGTGGGATAAAGAAAGGGAACTCAGCTGAATCCCCCACTGGAGGACAAAGCTGCAGAAGGACATAGTGTTACCTATTCCAGACAGATAAGAAGATAGGTTCTGCCAAGAGGATCCCTGGGCTGAAATAGCCTCTGGCTAAACGTCCCCTTCATGTGATGTGACATACAGTCCTGAGCAGTCAGATTCCTCCATCTAAACCCTTAGTCTGCCTATCTGTGGCTTGGATCAGGAATAACCTGCAAAGAGCCTGTCTCTGGAAGGTTTGGTCCATGACTTGGTATTTTCTGAAGGAGGTGGAGCCTTTGAGAGGTAGGGATTTCAAGTTAATAGGGAGGGGCCCTCAAAAGGGATTGTGAGACCCCCCACTCCCTTCTTTCCTCTCTCTTTTCTTTTTATGCTGTGAGAGGAGTTTGGCTCCATTACATATTTCCACTGAGATGTGCTGCCTCCACAAAGGCCCAGAGCAGTAGGTCAGTCATGGCCTGCAGACTCCAAAACTGTGAGCCACAGCAAACCTTTTCTCTTGGGAAGGTGTTTCCCTCAAGTACGCATTACAATAATGGGAGCTTCCTGATACACAGGCTATCGCTACCCCTCATCTAAAGAGGGAATGGAACAGTAGACTCCCCTACTCAAGAACAGAGACCTAGAACTCTGAATAATAACCAAAAATAAGTGCCAAGAAAGAGTGTACAGGGAAAGGAAGTGGAATCCTCCAGGAGGCTGCTGCCCCTGAAAGAGGAGGGAGGGTGAATCTTCGAGCAGGATGCCCTTGAGCCTCCAGGGAACAGTGACCTGCAACTGCACTGGGATGATGGACAAGATGGCCGCAGCAGAAGGGTCCTACAAAGAAGAAGATGGCTAAGGCATGGTGAATCTTGGAACTTCATGCTGGAGATGGTGGTGACCTCTTCAGGGCTGGCGGTTAAGTATACCTGCTACCTATCATCCATGGATGGGTCTGTGAAGGGCTGGGTTTGGGTGGAAGAATCAGAGAAGGAGGCTTCCATCATGGAGGAAGGTGTTCCTGGTGAATGTCTCTGACTAGCAGATCACCACAATGAAATACGACAAAAGGCAGTCTGCAAAGAGGTGTTTGGAATGACATGACAATCTTTTTGGTTTTGCAAATTTTTTTGGTCTTTTTCTGTTATGTGTATGTGGTATGTGTGTATGTGTGCATATGTGTATGAATGTTCCTATGTGAGTGCGAGTGCTCAAGAATGATTGCATATGTATGTATATGGAAACCCAAAGTTGATATCAGAAATCACCTTCAATCTACTCTTTCACCTTATTCTTTTGAGATAGGGTCTTTAATCAGAACTTGCCAATAGGGCTAATCCAGATTCCCAGTCTCTGTTTTTTTCCAGGGCTGGAGTTACAGGTTGGGTACCTCATCACCTCAAATTTTACACAAGATCCAGAGATCTGAACTCTGGTCTTTTAGTTTGTGCAGCAAGTCTTTAACTGCTGAGCTATCTCCACAGCCCATTTGTTTCCTTTTGTTTGGGGAAGCCGAACAATGTGACTGGGAAAGGGGTCTGAGACCAAGGAGATGTCAATTTAAAGACTAAAGATTAAGGGAGCCTTAGCATCTGTCCCTGGTACAGATTAGACATGCATGAAGAGGACCCTGAGCCCCAAAGCATAGACCCCAGAACAGTAGTGTTCATCACATCTGGAGGAAAATTTTCAGATTCTATATTTGAACAGCTCTATGAGCTGTGTGCATACTCAATTCCAATGGACTTGGCACCAAATGTAGTTATTCTTCCCCCAGTATTATGGTGGAGGAAACTGGGATTCACATGTGGGAGAAGGTGGAGAGGCTGGAGCAGAGGGTTCAGGTCCACAAGCCACCTGGGCTTAGGGCTCTTCTGGGACAGGAGGTTCCAGCTTGGAGCTGGGAGCACTGGTAGCGATTTGTAGCACTTGTTAATTTCCATGGTGTAAACACAGTACCTGATATATTTCAAGCTACTGACTGACATTGCTGACATGGAACTGGAAAGATGAGCTGTTATTGGTTTTTAGGCAGTAGATGCCAATTCCAACTCTTGCCGTGTATGTTCTTGGTGTTGGAAAAATGTGCAAATAGACACAAACCCACCTCCACCAGCCTCAGCTTCTCTCCACACTTGTAAAATGTGAACAGTGGACAGACAGAGGGATAGGCAGATGGTACTGTGTTGGTCTTTCCATTTAGCATTAGGTGTTGACCATGTATGTGTCTCCTTTCTTTTACCCGCAGTGGCCTTTGTCCCATCCTAACTGAATGTCTATCTCATCTAGCCTATGTTCCAGCATGTTCTCTCCAGACAATGAACACTAAGAACTTAGAGCCTGAGCCTGGGGGGATATCAGTGGCCAGACATGTCTTCTTTATTCAGAAAGTCACTGGGTGGGTGTAATGGTTACTCTTTATTATTGGTGTGAGAGAGCACCCAAAATCAAACAACTTATGGGAGAAAGGAGATTTATTCAACTTACATTTCCAGAGGAGAAATAGATCTTTCACAGCGGCGATGGCATGGCTGGCTGGCTGGCTGGCAGACTAAGTCACAACAGACCTCCACATAGCTTGAGCCTTCCTAGAAAATGTCTCTCCACCTATATTCTGTGGTCCTTTTTATATGGTCCATTACTGAGAAGTTCCCATGAAATTTAGGGTGGTAGAATCCTTTCAGGTAGTCTCAGTTGATCCTTCCAGGTGTGGTCTCAGCCGATCCTACCAGGTGTGTCAAGTTGACACCCAGGCTTAACTAACACAGTGGGAGTCATTCAGCCAAGAGCACCCCAGTCCCAACTACACTTGCTCAACCCCACACTGTCAGAATCTCCTGATCCAAGCCGGCCTGCCTCCCCTTTTGGGAAATATAAGCCATGAAAAGCCTAGGCAGATCCCAGGGCTCCAGGTTCTAATCCTTCTATGGCTACTTGTGACCCATGAGAGAGAGACCGCAGTATATGTATGTAAGGTGCTTTTGCATTCACTGAGCACTGGGATGGCACACAAAATCTCATGCCATCCTGACAATGGTCCCGCAGGGCAGGTACCATTTGGCTCCCTGGTGAGCTGAGGAAGCAGGAGGCTCCACAGCACTAAGACAACGACCCAACTCGCCCAGTCAGCAAGGGCTGCTCATTCCCCACAGAGCTCATGGGTTATTCCACACTGTCCATCAGGCCCTTCCTCCTGCCGTACCCCAGTCTGCCCATGGTGAGACAGGCCCATGCAATCCTCTTGCAAGTCTTCTAGCTCTGACACTTAGAAAAGTCGTGGGGAGAAACGCCAGGAGCTCTTTTACTTTATTTCAGTAAACTTGGAAGATACTTCAGGGTGTACAGGAGAGTACAGACAGACACATGATGGAAATGTATACAAGTATGTCCACAGGAGTGTGACATTGTAAGACTGAGTGTATCACGGGCACATTGGTGTGTGTGTAGATGCCCAGGCTCATGTGTGAGTGCCGGGCATCATGAGTATCCGGATGGGTTGTGTCGATGCATAACACTGGTTGTCCCTGAACCTGTGAGGTGTGGATGTATATAAGTGTCCCTGTGGGTACTCGGTGTTACAAGCATTTTTGTGTGTTGCATGGCAGTGAGTGTGCAGGTGTGTGGCAGAGTGGGATTGAGTCCGGAAGTGTGAGTTGGGGGGAGCAGCGGAACACAGAGTGATGTCTATCTGTCCTTCTAGCTCTCTACCCTATGGTCCCGGCAGCCCAACCCCTGAAGGATCTGTAGGGATTCTCAGATGTCCTTCTCCTTAGAACTCGGCTGCCCCACCTCCTCACCAAGGGCCAGGACCCCTCAGGGGAGCCAGTGACCAAAGCCCCTCTCCACTGGGAGAGGAGCTTTGTAAGGAGCAGAGCGGTGGATTAGCCCCCCCAAGCGACACAATGGGCACATATGGCCCGAGTGCTGGGTGCGGCCCAGGGCCCCTTACTCAGCGCTACCAGGATTAGACTTAATGAATTGGAAGGAGTTAACAATGCTTCAGGGCCCAGCGGAGGCCCAGGAGGCCCCGCGCTGCGGCAGCCTTTCACCACAGAGGTGTAATCCGCTTTGAAATCAAAGGTGCTACAAAGTATGAATTTAAATTCGACATTTACGGCTCCGGTGAGATGACGTGTTCTGCAGAGGTCTCTTCTTCTTTAAGTGGGCTGGCGTGGGGGAAAGCACAGAGGGAGGGAAAGAGCAGAGCCATCTGCTCTGGAGGGAGGCCCAGGCTGGCCCAGGCTGGCCATTTTTCGCGCAAGGGCTGGGGGAAGACA
Organism: Typhlomys cinereus; assembly: GCA_023101885.1. Lineage (NCBI taxonomy): Eukaryota > Metazoa > Chordata > Mammalia > Rodentia > Platacanthomyidae > Typhlomys > Typhlomys cinereus. The sequence continues at coordinate 3,510,815 of JALPQD010000152.1, forward strand.
AGGGGGAAGTGGGGGGCAGCAGGCCGAGGTGTCCCATGCTTCATGTAGAGGCCCCAGGAAAAGCAGTCCCTAAGGAGACAGCACAGGCTCTGGACAAAGAGAGTCTGGGTCCCTTTCCTGCCTCTCCCCCTGCCCTTCCCCATTTTTGGTGCCGATATGTGCGGTGTTTGTGGGTAAAGAGCACACTTGAAAGTGTGTGCCAGTGGAGGCCCGAGGGTGATTCCAGAGAATCCTCCTAGATTGCACTACCTTATTGTTTTGCTCTGGGGTTTCCCAGACTCTGCCTTCCAGGGTCGGAAGTGCACGCTGCCACCATTTCTGTCCCGTATTTTTAAGTGAAGTTTGGGGATCTGAACTTTGGTCTTTTTGCTTGTGAGGCAAAGGCTTTAACTTTGAGCCATCTCTCTGGCCTGGCTGTTCTCAAATTTTTAAATATAAATTCTTTTCAATTATATACATATCCATTTATATATGTATATTTATATATACATATATGTTATATATATAATTTTCCATTTGCTTATTTTTGAGCATATAGGTCAATTTTTAAATATTAACTCTTCAATTATATATATAAATGTATATAAGTATATTTATATATACATATATGTAATATATATAAAATATAATTTTCCATTTGCTTATTTTTGAGCATATAGGTTAGTGACATTGGTCAGATTCCACGATTTTGGGTAAAGCTGGTCACGCTTCATTTCCAAGAACTTTTTCATCACACCAAACAGCAACTCTGTACCAGTTAAGTAACAACTCCCATTCTCTTCTCTGGGCACCTCTAGCAACTTCTAATTTCTGTCTTTATGAATTTGCCTATACTAGATAATTCGTGTAATTGGAATAATACCATAGTTGTCCTTTATTTTGTTTTAGTATGTTTTCAAGATTTGTCTATGTTGAGGCATGTATCATAATTTCTTTTGTGGCTGAATAATGTTCCATCACATATATAAGCCATAGTGTGCATGCATATTCGTTGAGGGACACTTGGGTTGTTTCCACCTTTTAGTTATTGTGTCTAATTCTGCAGTGGATAATGGCATATGTGTCTATCAGAATCCTCTTTCAGTTTGTTTTTTGCAGGTTTTATCTTTATTTGTTGTTTGTCTGTCTGAGATAAGTTCTCACTGTGTAGATGAGGATGACCTTGAACTCCTGACCTTCCTGCTCCCATCTCTCAAGAGCTAAGATTTCAGATGTGTGTGTGTGTGTGTGTGTGTGTGTGTGTGTGTGTGTGTGTAGTAGACAGAGTCTCACTCCAAGTTGGCCTCAAATTTGAATTCCTGGGGTTACAGCTGTGCACCACCACTTGGCTGCTTTCAGTTCTTGTAGGATTCTCCTGGGAGTGGAATTGTTGGGTCATGGGTCTCTCCACCTGCCCAGGCACCCTCTGTGGGTCTGTGGGCCAGGTTTCCCCACATCAGTAATGCAATTAAGACAATCTCCTACAGGCTTACTCTGAGGCCTGACAGAGGTTTGCTGGAGATGCACCTTACAAGTATCAAGCTGAACAAACTGGTGCAGCTGGCAACCTGAGTTCACTCCTCAGGACCCGCCAAGTGGAAGGAAAAAACTGATTTCCGAAAGTTGTCTTCTGACCACCACACATGTGCAGCAGCACACGCATGTCTGTTCTCTCTCTCTTTCTCTGTCTCTCTCCCAAATATATAAATAAATAAGAGTAAAAACCATAACCTCAACTTTAGCCAACCTTAGATTATTTCTTCTGGGTCCCTAGTCTTCTTATTCCCTAAAGCAAATAGAGACATTTTCCTTGCACAACTGCTATCAGGGGTTTTGAATGAAGCCCCCAGCACTGTGTCTCCCACATAGTAGGTCTTCAGTCTTTGGGCACACCCCATCACTTTTCTCCAGGGGTCTGCAGTGGTGGGAAATGAGAGTTTCTGGTGTGGAAGGTAGTCGATGGTGTTTGAAGTGACAGTGACAGATGGGGCGGTGGCTCTCCCAGGCACCCGGCCAGCCCCACAGTGCGTGTCCACCAGTCCCCGGACATTTCCTCCCTCCTCCTGGCCCACGACAAGGTGTCATTTGCCGCCTGTCCCTTCTCGTCATCGATTTCCAAGTCGTTAATTAACGGGGCTTGTCAGCTGGGAAGATGAATTCTGTCCTCGGCTCTCGGGGTCTTTTGTTTTGGGATTGTAAATGTTATAGATCTCCCATGATGGAAGGCCGCGGGGTCAGGGGGCGCTGGGCTTCCCAGTGGGGGTGGCAGGCAGGGAAAGGAAGGCCGTGGGCCTGTCTGGGCCTCACCAGTCCACCAAAGGCCTCCAGTGGCCCCTCTCAGCCGCCTCTCTGGCTTGGCTCCCTACAGATGCGGTGGGATGGAATGGGAGGAAAGGTCGTCCTGGTCATCCAAAGCCTCATTCCGGAAGAAGCTGCCCTGTGGTGAACGGTATCGATTCAGCCGTGCCCAGGATGAGGGCTGGCAGGAAGGAGATGTCGGCCCTGCTTGAGCTGACAGGGGAGACATTCTCAGGGAGTAGCTGGTTTGATGAGAGAAACTATTTTTCTTGGGGATAGCCAGTCTCTTGAGAAGGGCCAGCTCTGACCTGGAGGAGCCCACATCTGATGGGGGAAACACAATTCCCACCCTAAGGGAACTTACAGACAGGCCGGGGAGACAGCTCTGATCTGGAAGATCCCCCTCACTTTTCCACCCCCAAACTGGTAGAAGAAACCAGGCCCTATCTTGGGGAGTGTAAGTGTTGAAAAGATAAAGTGTCATCTGCAGCCAAAAAGTCACTTGTGGCTTGAAGGTTTGGGTCCTGTTTACTGGGATGGGGAGGCCCGTGGCCTTGGGCCTGTAGTCCCTTCCCCTGCCCTGAGGGGTCCAGGCACTGAATTCCAGAAGGGTGATTCCTAAGATCTTAGGTTAATATCAAGATAAAAAAATCATGTGTGTGTGTTGTGTGTGTGTGTGTGTGTGTGTGCGCGCACACGCATGCACATGTGCAGAAGTGAGAGATCACTGTCAGTCATCTTCTTGTATCTCTCTCCACCTTGCTTTTTGAGGCAGGGTCTGTCATTGGACTGGAGCTCACTGATTAGGTTAGACTGGCAGATCAACTGGCCTCAGGGATCCATCCTCCTGTCTCTGCCTCCCCAGTGTTGGGATTACAGACACACGTGCCATGCCTAGGTTTTTACCTGGGTGCTGGGGATTAACTCAGGTAGTCATGCCTGTGAGGCAAACACTTTACTCATCCACTTATCCCACAGACTTGGTTCTTGGTGTTCTGAACTCTGGACGGTGTCCATCTGGCCAGTTGCCACCCGGCTTCCCTTGGAAGGAGTTAAGATTGGGGTGGGGAGGGAAGGACAAGCTGTTTTCTTGGTGGTGAGGGTTGCTCTTCTATGTGGCTCAGTGAGGATTGAATTCTCCCCAAACCTTGAGAAACCCACCTGGAGCAACAAGATGACTTCCATGTTGACAGGTGTCATAGACAGATACAAGTGTCAACTTGTCAGTTGAGGGTTTGAGCTCTGGGCACATTTGTAGAGAATTAGTAATTGAGTCAAACCCAGAGCAAACCTGAAGGAGATTGTCTAGTGGATGGGGAAGGCCCAGCCAATGGTAGGTGGAACTAGTCCCCAGGCAGGTGAATAAAATAGAGGGAACTATTTGAAAAAGTGAGCATCCTTCTGTATACTTGGCCAGACATGCTGGCCTGACAAGTAAGAATCGTTCCTCTCTCAACTATTATGTACATATAGTGTGGCCAGTTCCCTCTGCACCTTGTTAATGGTCCATGCTCTCTGGCCAAGCTGGACGAAGAACTATAACCAGACATCATAAGAGAAAATAAACTTGTTCCCTTAAATCATTTGATGGTGATTTTATCAGCAACCATGCAAGCTAACTGCAACAATAGGTGACTCTTGGGGTCTCAACCTCTATGGTCTCTGTTTCCATTAGAAATAACACAAAGGTCTAGTGCCCTTATTTCCAAGAAGCAGCATGGGTGGACCAGGTTCAGCCCCCTTGAGCTGCCTTTCCTCCTCTATGGACTAACGGGCTGCAGATCTAACAGGTTAGTATGTGTGACCCAAGGGGCTGTGGGAATTCTTGGTTTGGACATAGCCTGGCTCAATAGCTGTAGCCATCGTCATTACTATCTAATGATGAGATCACTAGAAAACAAAGACCTGGGGATTCTTCATAGAGAACACCCCCACACTGCTCTTGGCTCTGGGTGTGTGCACCCACTGCGGCTTAGCCAGAAAGCCAGGTCAGCTGCTTTCAGCTCCTGCAAGGCACGATCGCTGCTCCCTCTCCTTAGCAAGTTCATGATCTCCACCCCACCTTCTGATCCTATACCCTGAGGATGATTTGATGCCCATCTGCAGCCAGTGACTCAATGCCCTGGTTTCTATGGGCATGAGAAGTTCTGGACAGTGGAGCTTCTACCTCTGGGGACACTGAGGAAGAAGAGGAGGAAGAGGAGGCCTCCTGGTGATGGTTCTGGGCCCCCTCACTTGGGTGACAGTTCTGAGGTAAGGGGGCTTCATAAGCAGCAGCTGCTTCCTGCCCATAGATCTGGGGCTCCCACGGGGACTCTTTAGAATCCTAGAAGGCAGCATAGCTGTGTGCAAGGGGGCTGTCTGGGAGTCAGCTCTGCAAGCTCTATCTTAGGGTCTGAAACACACCTCCCTCCTGCTCTCTCCAATCCCTAGGTGTCTCGTGACTCACTTCCCCATTTTACAGATTAATTAACTGACAGATATGGCCAGATCCTAATCCAAGGGCACATGGGGTGCTACCACTAGAGGAGGACTGGAGCCCAGTCCTCTGTGCACACAGCCCTGTGCTCTTCTCTGTCACTGCCTACTGGGGTGAAGGCAGGCCCAAACCAGAGAACATGTCTATGATTTCTAGATCATTCCATCTGAACCTTCCGTGGATACCTTCTGTCCAGCCCGGGTCCTGTGGGCTGTGAATGAGTAGCCAGCAAAGGAATGGAAAGGAAAGCATGCTGGGTCGCTCTCCTCAGCTCTACTGAGCCCTAGAGGAACCCGCTCCTCTTCAGAGTAATCCCATCATCAGATTAGACAGAAAACGGAGGTCAAGGCCCAGGAGGGTGTTTTGAGCCTCTGTGGGATTTGACACAATCTGGCCTGCCCTCCCTGGGGTCTTGGGACCCAGGAGGAGTCAGGGTGATAGATCAGTGGAGTATATAGGTCAATTCATCTTGGAAGCAAAAGAGCCACACTTGGGGCAGGAAGGTATGATAGACATCTTAGATGTCTGTCCTGGCCTGAGTAGGGACCCCACCCACTCACCTGCAGTTTGTGGATTTGGTAAATCACCAGCTAAGGGCCTGAAATCTGGGAGGACCAGTGGGGCAGGGGTGTGGTGGGGAAATTGGTAGCAGTAGTTTCTCCTCCATACTGGGATTTTGAAGGGGCTGCAGGAACTCTGATGGGGCTCAGTGAACACCCCAGCTGTTGCTCACCATCAACAGCCCAGAAGCAGGTGTGAGGTCTTTGGAGGGAGAATGCAGGGTAGACTCGAACCAGGACTTCCTAGACATGGACAGTCCCAGGACACAAGAACAAGTAAGTGACAGGACAGCAATGAATAGATATGTGACAGTCACCTTATATGTGCCCTTATATATGGATTGGGTGCTACTGAGCATGGCTGGTGATGCCAAACCTTCTAGCACCCAGAGGTGAGATGGATTTGAATGCAGTACCCCACAACCCCAACCTCCCTGGGGATGTGGCTTCCCTACTGGTTGCTCTGGGGCCAAGGGACTATGAGGGAGTTGATGTGTTCCCCCCTCCCGTGACTGCTCAGCCCCCAGACCTCCAACAAACTGCCTGCCCTGGGCTGGAATCCAGTGGAGACATCGTCACATGGTCTTGGGACCCTCTAATTTTAAGCCATTCTCATTTCTAACCAAGTCTCAGGGATCCAAGCATTCTGTGGGTGAGCCTATGGAAAATGGATACACACACACACACATGCACACACACACACGCACACAGAAAGAAAGAGAGAGAGAGAGAGAGAGAGAAACAGAGAGAGAGAGAGAGAGTTCTGACTCTCTACTGGATGCTAACATTTCTCAAGATGTTTAGCATTCCAGGACCAGCACAGGGCCAGCACAGGGGAGGGTTGTGGGGAGAGAGCAGACCTACTGTGTGGCCCCAGAGAAGAAGTTAAGATTCTCAGCAAAGACGGTGATGAGGTAGAGCGTGTCATAGACATCAGGTGGCTTGGTTCCTGGCTGGACAGTGCAGTTGCTGGATAGCTTCTGGCTGCCACCAAACCTCTGTTTCTCATTTATACAATGCAGGTTTTAAAAAAAAATAACCAAAAAAACCCCACAAAACATCTACATATACATGTGAAAATGGAAAAAGAAATAAAATTGAAAAGTATCCTGTATTTTCCTGAGAATGAAAGAGAATACTACTTTGTACTTGGAAAGGTGGACATGTTCAAGCTAAAGGGGGTCAAAATTAAAGAATAAATATTAGGAGTGGGGAGACAGTTCAGTCTATAAAATACTTTCTTACAAACATAAAGACCTGAGTTTGATACTCAGAATCCACATTTAAAAAGTCAGGTGTGGTACTGTGAATTTGTAATCCCAGTGCTGGGGAGGCCGAGAGAGAAAGTGCCCAGGACCCTTTTAGTTAGTGAGTCTGAGTGAGACTCTAAAACAAAAAGGTCGTTTCTGAGGAATGACTTCTGAGGCTGATCTCAGGCCTCCATATGCACAGGCATGTACACTTGAACACACACACACACACACACACAAATTTCAAACTTAACCAAGCACCTGTTCCATGCTGGGCATTGCCTGCATCCTCACAGTAACTCAGGGTGCATGTTATTATTCTCACATTTTTACAGCCAAGGTTTGAAACCCTGCTTCTGAGAGGGTAAGCAGTTGCCACCATCTCAAGAGTAAGACTGAACGTGGGCCTAGGCTCAGGCAATTCTCCATGGCCTCGATCTCCAAGGGCTGAAAGTGGCTGGTAGATAGGTCGAGGTTGGCTGCATCCTCATCCGAGCCATATTAGCCAAGGAGAGTGAGAACCAGACTTCTTCAGAATCATTCTATTTCTAGCTATCTCTTTCCCTTTCTTTTCCCTTCTTTCCTTTCTTCTTTCCTTTCCTTTCCCCTTCTTTCCTTCCTTCTTTCCTTTCCTTTCCCCTTCCTTCCTTCCTTCCCTCTCTCCTTCTTCTTTCCCTCATTCCCTCTATCCCTCTCTCCCTCCTTCCCTCCCTCCCTCCCTCCTTCCTTTCTTCCCTCCCTCCCTCCCTCCTTTCTTCCTTCCCTCCCTCCCTCCCTCCTTCCTTCCTTCCTTCTTTCCCTCCTTCCTTCCTTCCTTCCTTCCCTCTTTCCTGTGGTAGTGCTGGGGATTGAACCTAGGGCCTTTTATGTGCTAAAGCAAATGCTCTTCCACTGAGCCACACTCCACCCCTGGACAACTCTTTGTGACAGCTAGAAAGAGTTCTGACAGGCGTTCTTTCTGACAGGAAGGCTTTAGACAGAAGCTGAGTACTAGGTGCTGCGAGGCTGATGGCCCCTCACTTTGTGGAGGTGGAGATGTGATGCAGATGGATAGAGAACATGATCTGGCTCAGCGACTGAGTGGATGAAATGTGGCTGGTGCGGAGCCCCCTGGGGAAATGCCTGGGTGGTGCTTGGGTCCAAATTTGAAGCAGGTGAGAAGACAACCCATGAGAACATCCGCCATGCCTTGTGGGTGAGCAGGTGGAGTGAAGAGGCAAGTGCGCTCTGTGGCCTCCTCAGGCTTCAGGCCCTGGTTTGTTTGTAGAGGCTCAGGCAGGAATCTGCCCTCCTGATCCCAAGGTCTCCAGTGCAGGGCTCCAAGCTGCCCTGGGGACACGGAGGAGGCATCTGGCATCTGACCCCCTAACCCCTGTGCCTCCCTGATCACCAGGCTAGATAAGGAGTGGATTACCCATTGACCTTAGGGCCTCGGGCCCTTGAAGGGGCAGGTGGTGGGAAGGCTGCAGTCAGGGGACCAGCTTTTGGGGCAGGAGTTCTCCAAAGAACTCCAAAGACTTTCTTACCTGCTGTTTGCATAATGTTGGTCATATCTGAGTTTTTATTTTGTGTTGTTTTGTTTTGCAACAGGGTCTTACTGTCTGGTCCAGACTGGCCTGGAACTCGTGATCCTCTTACCTCTGTCTCTGGAGTGTTGGGATTACAAGAACCAGCACCATAACGCCCAGAGACTACTTGTATTTAAAAACTTGAGTACATATATCTTCTTGTAAGTGTTTTCATTTATTTATGGGTATTTATTTATTTATGAGAGAGGGGAAGAGAGAGAGCAAGCACACATGTGTACGTGTGGAGATCAGAGAACAACTTTCAGAAGTTGGTTCTTTTCTACCATGTGGGTTCTGCGGATCAAACTCAAGTTTGGCACAAGCACGTTTACCCATTGATCCATCGCACTAGCCCTTAAATGCAGACACGTGAAGAGCACAGTAGTTATGTTCAATGCCAGTCTGAGCTACATGAGACCCTGTCTCAACCACCCCCAAATCATATTAAACTGAAACTTCTCATACAATAATGGGGACACCAAAATAATTTGCCGTGAACAAAGTTAATCATAAAAATAAATCAAATAGATGAGTATGGGGGCACATGGCTGTAATCCCAGCTCTTGGGAAGGATTGAGAGTTCAAGACCAGTCTGGAATACATAAAAAGACCTGACTCATCAAAACAAAGCAAAATATACCTGCATGTATATTGTGTGTGTGTGTATGCAAGAAACCTTGTGTTATTCTGTCCTAGCTGAAATCTGCCCCTCTATTGGGTCTGGACCCAACACTTACAAAAGGAACTTGCCAGTTATCAAAATGTATATAATTGGGCCAACACAGAACTGAAATCTTCTCTGAATCAAAATCAGAGAGTTTGTAAAATAAAAAATAATCTTTGGGGCTGAGGAGATGGCTCAAGGGTTAAAAACCTTTACCTTGCAAGTAAAAGGACCTGAGTTCAGATCCAAGATTCCATGTAAAAATGCTGGGCAGAAATGGCAGCAAGCCCTGGAAGGTGGAGCCTGGTAACCCTAGAATCAAGCAATAGGGAAGTAGAGCAATCCAGAATGATTCCCGAAATCTCCCTTGGGTCTCTACAGGCAAACACACTCAAGTATCCTCTTCTACACACCTCCACACATATACACACTCATACCTATATACCCCCACCATCCCCACATACGAAATAACCTTTATCTCTGCATGAGCAGTTATATCTAACATGTGCCAATTCATTTACTAAAGAAATCTTTGGAAATCATGGATACACTTTGCCCACTGACCCTGCCTTAACCATCTGTTGCTGAAACTCTTTCACCAACCACTGGTGACTGCATATCAGGAACTCCCCTTCCTCACCTGACAGCAGTGTCTCTAACAGCAATTCTGGTGGGAGGCTCCGTATCACATCAGCCAAAACCCCTGGGAACTTTGCCTTCACTCCCACTTCCCCACTCTGAGACTCTGAGCATCAAAGAGAATCTGTCTTCCTGAGACAGGCATCAACCTTTCAGAATCTTGGTCTCCTCGTGGGGAGGGCCGGGGAGGAAATGAGGATAAAACTGGGGAGATGGCTCAGCAGGCCAAATGCTTGCTGTGTAAGTGTGCAGACTGGAATTCAGATCCCCAGATCCCGCGTAAATGCTAGAAGCAATGATGTAAGCATCCGTCATCACTGTGTGCCTAGAGGAAATGGAGACCTGAGAATCTCTAGAGGCTTGAGGGCTGGCAGGCCTGGCTTACATTGCAACAGTGAAGAGACCCAGACTCAAACAAGGTGAAAAAGGAATGAACAACAACCAAAGGCCATGGCACACATGCACCTACATACACACACACACACACACACACACACACATACAGAGAAGAGAGAGAGAGATGAGGATAATAATACTTGCTTTCCAGAGAACTTAGGAGCATGGCATGGACTCGGTTCTACACCTGATCCCCAGGACGATGTGAGGAAAGGAGCCCTGTGTCTCATGGAAGGGCTAGGAGACTATGTAGTTTTGTCTGGCATCTCAGCATTGCTGAGATTCTGGGAGGCCATGCCATAAAACAGCAGAGTTTATGTCCTGACAGAATCTAGGGATGATCTTTCTTTTTTCTTTTTCTTTCTTCTTTTTTTTTGAGACCATCTCATGTAGTCCAGGTCAGCTCTGAACTCACTGTGTACCTGAGCTAGCCTTGAGCTCCTGATCCTCCTTCCTTTCCCTGGAAGTGCTGAAATTACAGCACTACCTTCCTTGAGATACTCAGGTCTAACCTGCTTGCATGGTCTAAGAATCTAGAGGGTAGCATGAGATTTGTAGAAAGTTGCATGCAAGAGGCACAGCAGAAACCTGTGGGTCAGGCAGGGGTTTCTCCATACTATGAAGGATCAGTGAGCTCTGAGTCCTGACCCCTAGCTATGTTCTGTCTAACTAAGGAGAAACCTTCCTGTGCAATTCTGGACAAGTGTCTTTCCCACTCTGGACCTTAGTTTCATAACTTAGAAAGTAAATTCATTGTCTGTTTCTTTATTTTTAAATTTTCTTTCCCAAGAAAGTGGAGAGAAACAGCCTCCACAGATCCTAGCAGAGGTTCATGTGCTGGGGGTGGCAGCTCACAGTGTGGCCCAGGGGTACCTGGAGCAGTCGTTGAAGTCATTCACATAGTTGGAACACACTGCTTTGGGATCTGCAGGGCCATAGCTGAGTCATAGAAGCAATTTGTCATTGGATTTCTCAGGCTACCTACACAGTGAAGGTTCATAAAGGATTTAATGCTTAATTTTTTGAGGTCTTTGGCCAAAGACATTCTGAAAGAGATGCCCCCTAACTGCTGCCACAGCCTGCTTTTGGAGTCAATATCATCTAGGTCACTTTTGAAATCTGTCACCCAAAGAGAAGTGTTAGTCACTATAGGCAAACTCACCACTGAATATCTCACCAAGCCCAGAAACCACCACATGATCCAAACTGCAGGCCTCCATGATTTTTTTGTTTTGTTTTGTTTTTTTGAGGCTCTTCTGGTTCCAAAACACAAGTAAGGAGGTCGTTTTGGAGCCAGAGAAAGCACTGGACCAGCTCTGTCTAGAGTATGGCAAGCAGGGGAAGCAGTACCCGCAAAGGATGGGGAGGAAACTGGACGAGATTGGACATTTGGGAAGATGAGACCCCAGGGCATTTGAATGCACAGGGAAGCACTTAATATGAGGTTTGGCTCAATAAATTCCTTTCTCTCTCCCTGGGCAAAACTTCTCATTCCATTCTCTGCCTCGTCCATTAAATGGAGGATAGTATTTATGGCAGACTCGCTCAACCAAAGTCTTTTTTTCTCTTCTTTTAAAACAGCTCGGGACTGAGGATTTAGCTCAGTTAGTAGAGAGCATGCCTAGCATGCATGAAGCCCTGGGTTCTGTCCCCAGAACTGCATAAATCAGGCGTGCTGGCGCACACCTATAATCCCAGTACTCAGGGAGTAGAAGCAAGAGGATCAGAACAGGAATTCAAGGTCATCCTCTGCTCCATAGCAAGTTTAAGGCTAGTCTGAGTTATATGAGGCCCTATCTCAAAAAAATAATAATTTAAAAAAATCAAAATAAAAAATAAAATAATCCAGCTAGGAAGTCAATTTCCCAGCATCTTTATGGCTATTGAAGTCACATGGACTGGTGTGTTGTTACTTCTGGGTTTGGCTCTTGAAATATTCTACATGTGCTCCTCCCATCTTTTATCCTTCCTGGAGATTTTCTACGGGACCCTTTGTAACCTAGTATGATCCCAGAAGGAGCTGGGCTCTTGCAGAGCTACATGAGACAAGCCTCCCTTGTTATATGGGAATAAAGTAAATCTTTATGTTTCTTCAGATACAAGATTCCTTGTCATAGTATTTCAGCCTTGTGCCACTCCAACTCAATGTCCCAATGCTCCTAAGTAATCAAGAGCAAAGGGACTCTTTTCAATATCAAATTTTGAGAGTTTCTGAGGACTGGTGCTGCTTCTCTCACCAGAAATTTTCATTCTTCTTTTTTTTTTTTTTGCATGTGTGTGTGTGTGTGTGTGTACAAGAAGACATTTGAACATGTATACCTGTGGAGACCCAAAGGCGAATTCAGGAATCATCCTTGATTGGCCTCCATATTACCTTTTACCTTGCTCTGGGGTTTTCCAACCTCTACCTTCCAGGACTAAAACTTCAGACTTCTCTCATTTCGGTCTGATGTTTTCACTTGGGCTCTGGAATCAAATCTCAGGTTCTTTTGCTTGTCAAACAGAAGTTTTAACCCCGAACCATCTCCCCAATATCTCTCACCAGCTTGATCTTTGTCTTTGATCTCTCTACTCCCCTAAAGTGGATGGCAGTTCTTTATTAAAAAAGAAAAGAAGGAAAGGAAGGAAGTGACAGAGAAGGGGAAATAGAAGGGTGATGAATTTGAAGTCACAGAGGTCTTAGGGATGGTTTTTGTCCTCTCTTGTTCTCTCAGTCATTCCTTCCTCCTCTTACAGAAAGGAAAACCAAATCACGGTAAGGTGAAACCACCATACAGACATGGTGTTTGGGACTCCAGCATAAGTAGACGAGGGATAAAATTGTCGCTGTCCGTGGTGCTGAAACACCTCACCACCAAGCCATGACCCTTTCTTCCACTCTGAGGCATTGAAGGTCCCTGTTTATTCTCTTCCAGAAATTCTTACCAAAGGAGAGAAGAAGAAGGTCCTTGGAACATAAGAGATGTTGCTGGAGGAAAGAACAGAAGGACAGAGGCTACGGAGAGGCCTGGCGGTGGCAGATTGTCAGAGAGAAGGAGAGACTCTTTGACATTGTTCTCAAACAATGGCAGTTATCTGGAAAGAAACCAGCCACTATACAACTCCAGTCTAAATACAAAATGATGAGGAAGAATAAGAAATGTGTGTCTCAAGCGAGGCGTGTGTCAACACGAGCAAACTAATTCAGACGGGCATGCAAACACAAAGGGAGGAGTGATGGGTTGACTCTCGCTGTTCTTTGTTTTTCTTCTCTTGCCTGATGAAAAATTTGCAAATTTTTACACCGTCATAGAGCAATCAAAACTGCGAGCATGTTTCACAATTTTGACAGCGAGTTTCATGTTCTTTAAGTCGTTCTGTTCTGTGTTAGACGATGTGAACAATTTGCTTTTCCCTAGGAAGTTAAGGACCACACGTACCTCCCTCCCTGCTGAGCCTGTGCAGTCAGCTGGCATGCATTGAGCACTGCTGTAAGTGTGTGTGCATAAGAACTCGTTTATTCTTCATAACGACCTGAGGCATAGGTACCGTTAGAGCTGATGAGGAAACACAGCCTCAGAGTGGCAGGTGCCTGATCAGAAGCAGGAATTGGAACTGGCGTCTGGCTCCTTTATCCTTCATGCTCATGGGAAATCCATCCCTTGGTATCTTTCACCACTATAACAGAACCAGACATAGGCTTCTCAGTTTCCTCATGGACATTTCCCTTTCCCTCATCACCATAAGGTTCAGTGGATTTGCTTAAGGAATGGGGAGGAGAAAGGCAACCCCTACTTAACCTCAGGCTCCATGCAAGAGGAAGCTCTAGTTTCCAGGCCTGGATGAAACCGGAGCCAGGAGCCCCTCCTGCTTGCCTCCTATGCCCCTCTAGCCTGTGTGATGAGGTAGAAGAGGCTGAGGGCACAAGGAGGAGCATTGTTCCCTGCCGACCTTGCACAGCCAGGCTGGCCCAGCTGTCAGCAGAGCGTGGAGGAGTTTGTGTAACTTTGCTGGGGGTTAAGAGCAGGTCACGCAGGGCTGCGGTCCAGGCCTCTCTCCCAAGCCAGGGGGCCCCGTGGGAACAGGGGTGCATACCTGCTGCCCATGCCCTGAACCGAGGAGGGCAGACCAGGCCACTGGGCGTGAAGGCACAGACCCCAGTGCTCCACTCCTCTCCTTGGTCCTGGACTCCACACAGAAGCCTGGAGAGCCAGGGAACCAGAAGACAGACTGCACAGTGCACACATTTGACAGGCGACACACACAGGCCCAGAGAACAAAAGTGATTCTAGCCAGTACCATACACTCGTTCACTCATTCATCCATCCATTTATCCAGCAAAAATTTGTGGAATGTTAAATACAGATATTATCTTTGGAAATTCCTGTATTTCTCATTCATGATGACATTCAGAAGAGATAAGAGAGGTTCAGAGAGGGCATGCAATATTTCCAAGGTTGCTCAGATAGTATGAGGTGAGTCTGCCAAACACCTGCCTTAAACCCTCTCTTTACACTGCACATAATGTCTATATATAGTACATAGGAGGTCAGATAGAGGAGGTATTGGAGCAAATGAATCTGACCCGTTATTTCTGTCTCCTGGCCAATGATACAGACAGAGTCCTATCGATTCCATGCAATAATTTATTTGGACAGAATACTTCATAGATTATCTTCTTCTGGAAAGATTTGCAGGAACCAACTAGCTTTCTGCTTTGGGAAGTTAGGCCTGTTAGACTTTTGGTTCAAGTCATGTTCCCCATTCATCCCATATGGGAGGTGAGCGCAGCTTATATTTCTAGAGAGCTCTTCCCCCATGGCAGGTCATGTGCAGGCTGGAATAGGTTTGTGAATGAGGAAGCCCAAAGGTGCGTCACCATCCAGCATTTTGCACAGTCTGAGCTCAACAAAGCTAGGTGACTGAATGAAAATGGACACCATTAAGCAATGCTTCAAGGAATTAAAGATACCTGTGTCTGCTTTCTCCTTCAGCCTTAGATGGTGAACAATTTATCCCCAATTCACAGAGGAGAAAACTGAAGCTCAGAAAGCACAAAAAGGTTGCTGAGGGCTGCAGCACTCAAGGTCAGCAGAAATAGAAGCCATGTCCAAGAGGTCTGACTCCCAGTCAGGTGCTCCTTCTACAAAACACGGGAGCCTGTGCAGGCACTAGAGGGCGGTGGCATAATGGCAACAGCAGGTGTGTGCCTCTAAGGGAGGAGCATGGTCAGGGGACCGGGAGTGGAAGTGGAGGAGGGGTTTCTTTCCGGCCAGATGTGTGGGAGGCAGAGTGAGTTCCTGGCTTGGGTTAATGATCCCTTGCTGCCTACATGGCTGGATGGTGGGAACAGGTGGCTGAGATGGAGCTAGCATCTGAGGGAGGGGGGCTGGCTGGGAATTGGGAGGCACCAGCTGTGATCCATGTGAAGACAACATTTTAGAGTCAACTCCATTCCCAGGAGGGGGCAGAGAAACAAGGAGTTTATCCCACGGTCCCCCACACACATACACACTCCTGACTGTTACATCTGCCTCTTAAGGGTCTCCTTTCCTCGCCTCCTCACCATTGGCAGAGGTGAGTCTGCATGAAGAAACCCCACTCCAACCATTTCTCTCCAGAGAACTTTTCCCTCCCTCCCACTGAGCCTGAGCCTGAACTCTCACACAACACAGGCCCCATTTGCCTTTCTAATTCTGAGCATAGATTCCTCTTTACTTACCCCGTGCATTCACAGGAGCCCACACCTCAGTCCTTGTGCCCCCCACCCCTGACATTGATCTTACCCTCTTCTCAACTCAAGGCTCTGTTTTTTTTTTTTTTTTTTTTCTTTTTTCTGCTAGGGACATTCATCTCCTTTGCACCTGGCAAGGGTGAGGTCAATGCCTGAGGCTCACAGTGGGCATGCTGGGAGCTTGGCCAAGACTCAAAGCAGGTTGGTGCCTGGCATATCTCAAGCCCCAGTCAGTCCAGGATCTAGGCACACCTGTGTTGGCAGAGTAAAATGACATCCCACAGGGCTTGGGTTTCTGGGCATCTTGTTTCCTGCCGTGGAACACGAGCTCTTGGAGGATCTCACTTAGGGCCCTCTGGTTCCCAGTGTGGCAGGAAGGGGAGGGCTCCCAGTCCTCCCACAATACCCTCAGGGAAGCTCCTAAAAGGTGGCAGGCTTGTCTGCACTGCGGAGAGCTAGCAGCTCAGAAGTCAAGCCGTGGGCCATGAAACTGCAAGCACAGGATGTCCTTGTCACATATCCTGGCCCTGAGCCCCTGGAACAGCCTTGGAAGGGCCCTTGTACCTCAATAAACACGGTCTTGTTCTCCCCAGCCTAGAAGAGACTCCCTTAGCTCCATGGCAGAGAAGGAGGAAGAGGTTATATTTCCCTTCCCCCAAGAAGGGTCAAAAACATCTGAAGAGCACAGAGAAGGAGCTGGTGGCTGCTGCACAGTTATTAACAGCAGTATGCTTTTGTCCTTCCCTCGCCAGGCCTTACTCTTGGAGTCCTCCAGTGGCGTGGCAGGGCTGAGGAGCAAGCAGTACCTGGTACAGCAGTGGAGAAGGGTACTCTGCGGACTCGCCCTGAAGTGTGCTAACCACTGCTATCACACAGGTCTGTTGGACCTCGTGATGCAAGGGACAAACCTCTCTTCAAGGGGTGAGGGAAATGGCTTGGTCAGTAAGGTTCTTGTTTTATGAGCATGTAAAGCTGGGGCTTCAGTGTGTGTCTGTAATCCCAGCACCCAGAGGCAGAAACGGGAGGATCCAGGAGCTTGCTGGTCAGCCAGTCTGTATGAATCAGGGAGATCTGGGTTCAGGGAGAGACACTGTCTCAAACCATAAGGTAGAGAATACATTGATCTCTGGCCTCTGTGCATGCGCACGCGCACACACACACACACACACACAGAAAAAGAGAGAGATGTACAAGAACAACATTATACAAATACATGAAAAATTAAAATCACAAAATTAAAAAAACAAATTTTAAAAAATCCCTCTTCGAACTGACTTCAGAGAACAACAGATCTATTTGTTCTCATAATGGGATGGTTCAGCCACAAGCTTGACTTTAGGTTCGGTCTGATCCAGAGTCCAATGTCAGGCAAATCCCTCTCTTGTTTCTGGTAACCATGATTGTCTCTGTCCTTCAGCTATCTGTGTTACATTGTGATAGATGCTTACCTTCTCTGATGGACAAGAGGAGCTTTCCTCTCCCCGGAAACCATTTCGATTGGCCTCTATGCCCTGAATCAGTCACTATGACTAGAGAGACCAGGATTGGGGAGGCGGGGGTTACACAGATTAAAGTAGTCCAGAGCCATACCTGGAACTGTGGGTGTATTCTATCAAACTCCACTTCCAGGAATGGAGGATCAGTGTCCGCAAGGCAATTTGGTGATAGTCTGTAGTAGAAAGATCAGTCAACAACACCCACTCGCAGCCTCTTTCTAGCAGCTCCCACTTTTCTGGTTCTGGACTCTTCACCAAGCAGTGGATTCCCTCTGGCCCATGTGGTTCTACTCAAACTAGGCACCAATGCTTTTGAAGGCTTATATTTCACCCTGTTAGGTGACTTATCTACTTTAAGTGGCTCTTGACACAATTTTGACAATATAAGCAAATGTTTATAAGATGTATGACCCATAAAAGGTTAACCCCCTAATGTACTAAGAGGTTTTATAAGTCAATAATAAAATATACAAACACTGCAATATAAAAATTGGTCAAAGGGCATGAATGGGCAATATTGCAAGAAAAGAAATAGTGATAGTCAATACCGATATAAGAAGGTGCCCGACCTCAACAGAGATCAAGAATTCAAATTAAAACAGAGGTCAGTAATCATTTTTTTTTTCACCTTTAGTTGCTGATGACAGCATAAAAGGCCACCCTGTGTCCTGTGAATAGGACACAAGACTCTAAAGCAAGTTTCTGGAAGGCAGTTCTGGAAGGCAGCTTGAACTCCTTAGATGGCTCGGAGGTTAAAGTGCTTGCTGAACAAGCAAAGGGACCTGAGTTGGTATCTCTAGGTTCCCCACGTGATTGAGGTATGACAGTCTATTTGTAAATCTTGCTCTGAAAGGTAAAATTTGGAAATCTCCAGATCAAGCTGGCTAGCCAGACTAACCCTATGGGCAAGCTCTGGGTTTAATCAGAGACCCAGCCTCAAAAGCATGAGGTGGAAGAATGCTCAAGAACGATTCTTGACACCAATATCAGGCCTTCATATGAACATTCACACACATGAGCCCACCCACATGCAGAACACATATGCATACACTCACCTTCCCACACGTACACGTAAAAAATGCTTAGGATCTTCAAATTCAATCTCTTGGGATTTATCTTAAAGAAAGAAAAAAATATGCCCACAAGTGTTACATGCAATGCTTGTCCCAGAGCTATCTATAATGTGAAGAATAAAAATGACTTAATGAGGGCTGGGGAGATGACTTGGGGGTTAAAGCCACATAAGCAAAAGGACCTGGATTTGAATCTCTAGATCTAACATAAAAATGCTAAGTTGGGCTGGGTGGCAGCTTATAATTCTGGTCCTGGAAAGCCGAGCCTGAGAAACCCCAGAGCAAAGCAACAAGAAAGTAGAGCAATCTAGGATGATTCCTGATGTCACCCTTGGAAATTCATAGGCACACGCACGCGCGCGCGCGTGCGCACACACACACACACACACACACACACACACACACTGACCCATCCACTTATAAAAGTGACTAAATTAATTATGCTTCATTTATATAATAGAAGGCACAGTCTATTACGGCAGGAAGGCACAGAAAGAGGAGCTCAAGGTCACACTGTGTGCCCAATGGCAAGCAGAAAAAGGTAAGTGCTGCCACTTAGTTCTTTTTCTCCTTTTCATTCAATCCAAGTTCCTCCAAGACACACCTACAAGTGTGTTTCGTGGTGATTCCAGATCTGTCAAGTTGACAATGAAGATTAATCATCACACCCAACTACTCTGGAGGCAGAAGCAAGAGGATTGCAAGTTAAAAGCCCGCCTGGGCAACTTAACAAGACTCTGTCCCAAGAAGGAAAAGGAAAGGCTGAGATCTAACTAGGTGATAAGCACTCAACTACAATGTGCACCATCTTAGTTTCTAACTTGGTACCAAGAGAAGTAAATAGATAAAAATAAACATGTGTGAGTCACCAATAGTAATAGCCAAGGCTTTAGTAACCTCACATTTTCACTGATAATCTTATGCTTAGCATCATCTTTCAGTTGTCATTGTGACACTCCCCATTCCAAGCAGTACCCCTCCACAGTTCCTAACCTTTCCAGAAGGTTCAGACACTTTAACTGTGCTATCTGGTATCCAGTTCCTTGGTGTGAAGGGACTCTGGCATAGCCTGCTTTCTTGCTCTAGGAGCCCCAGGGCATGCTGATCGTGGACTCTAAGTGCTAGACCCTTAGCTGAGGGGAAATGCAAAGAAAATGATTACTAAGCTCGAGGGGAAGGGCTGCCCTAGGCAAAGGCCTGATGATGGGAGGTGCAACAAGGAGTGCTTAGCATGATTTGGAACAGGCGATGAAAGCTAGGGTTAGCCTGACAATTTGGGGAGACTGAGATGACAGGCTGAAGTTTGTTAGGCAAAAACTTCTGGAGCACTAAGATAAGGATGTACCGAAGACACTGGGGAGCCACGGTGGGCTCTAAACAGAAGTGCCGTGATAGAAAATTAGCTCCGATGATGCCAGGTTACTACAATAGTCCAAGCAACAGCAATGAGGATCTAAATTGCCTCGCATTCTTGTACTCTTTATGTCTTACCTAACAGGAGGCTTGCCTGCTGCCCAGGACCCATGGCTGGAGAGAGAGAGACCATCCTAGTATTTGATTTGGGACAGAGACTTCATCCTGCAACAGCTCCCTTTACTCAACTTCCCTGTCATGCCCAGATCCTGGCCCTGGTTAGGATGCAGGAGAGATGGGGGAGTCCCTATTCACCCTCAGCCCATTGATTTTCTGGGGAATCTGTAGATTGGAAGCAAATGTTCATATACTAATGGCAAAAATAATCACAATGACCTTGCATACTGAAAGAAGATGCAAACACTGCATCTAGAGTATCTCACTCAATACTCTCAGCAGCTCCATGGAGCAGGTTCTGTCGCACATCCAGATAGAAAACTGAGTGTCTATGTCATTCATAGAGAAGTGGCTCATCTTGAACTTCTGACAAGGTATTGCTTGAAGATTCCACTCCCACAGGCTGAGGTTCTTGGCCTCAGAACCTAGAACACATTTATTTTCTCTACATCCATTTATTTTTATTCTTTGTACACATATGTGTATGTGTGGAGGGGGGTCATGTGTGTGGAAGTCAGAGGACAATTTGTGGGTATCAGTGTTCTTCTACAATGTTTGTTCTGGGGATCAAACTCAGGTTGTCAGACTTGGCCACAAGCCTGCTGAGCCATCTCATGAACCACAGTAGTCCATTTTTCTCCTGTTGACTTCTCTGTCTGCACTGACCAAGGATGTCCTCTCAACTAGCAGCTTCATTGTCTACCCCATGACCACCCAACTGGGCAGGTTTGCTGCTGCCCTCTGCCCTGGCACATCTTGAAGTACCCATAGTGACACACTCATCTGTGCTAGAGGCTGAAATTTCTGGGGCCAGCAGACAGGTCTTTGCTCTCTATGAATGTGTCTGATGTTGGAATGAGGGGTAGGACTGCCCAACCTCCCTGCTTGCAGCTTCCTAGGCTCCCTTTGTGACCTGCTGCCAGTTAGGAATGGAGAGCCTGGAGTGTCCCCCTGGTCCAATGTGGAGGACCAGGAGGGTTTCCTGCCAGCCCAAAAGGGTTCTCCCTGACCCAAAAGGAAGGACCAGGAGGGTCTCCCCTTCACTGTTTTCATTCCCCCGCCATTCCAAAGTCAAAAGGATGCTTGTACCCTCCAACCACAGGTTGGTTTGGGTCCAAGTGCCAGAGCCAACTATGCCCAACCAAGATAAAAGGAGGAGCAGAGAGAGCAAAAGGAATAAACATCACTGAGCTGGAGGCAGGTGAGGAAGCAAGCAGAAGCACAGTGCCATCTCTAAGCATCCCACCTTTTGTCCAGGCTACTGGGAATGGCTGAGAAATCGGTCCAGCTTCAGCAGACCAAATTGAGCAGTTGTGGTACGTGGGGCCTGCGGTGCTTAATGCAATAGCTGATCTAATCACTGCTCCTGCTCTCTCTGCGGCTTTTTGCTGCATTTTAGCACAGAAAAGTGTTGTCTTTCTCTCTTTTGTGACTTGAGCTGCTATTTAAGAAAGCAAAAAAAAAAAAAAATCAATATGCCTTCTCTAGCTTTCAGTCTTTTTCCCCCCCAAAAGGTGTTTCTTCGGGGAGGGGGGAGAAGGTGGAGTGGGGGGTCGAGCAACGTTTTTGTCATTCATAAGCCATGGTGACAAATCCTTGACACCATTCTCGGTTTCTATCGATCAGCTCCATCCGCGGCACCAGAGGACAAATAGAAATCATTTGTCTGTCCTGGCTCCCAAACAGCCCGAGACAAAGAGCCCCGGCAGCAATCAGCAGCTGGAGGTATTAGCAGCGGGTCAAGTTCGGAGGTCAGAGGTCAAACAGGTTGTCATCAGTTTCTCACAGCTATCAGAGCAAGGGCAGGGGAGGGGCAGGGGGGGAGACCCACCAACAACACAGCTGGTTCTTATTAGCCCAATCCTGCCTCTTTGTAAAGAGAGCTGGGCTGCCCTCCCCCAGGGATACCTCAGGGTGCAGGGTTTCATGGGATGCTGGCAGGGCTGGGGGTGGTGAGGGGCCAGAGAAGAAAAGAGAAGAGAGATCGGGGCTCTGTTGCCCGAGCTCTCTATCCTTCCCGCTCTCTCCAGGGAAACCAAGGTATTCTGTCCCCAGCCCTGAGAGAAAGAAGCCTCAGATTTCGTTGGCAGTCCAAGCGGCAAGTTAATCCTGCAAAACTGGAGGTAGCTTAGGCATTACACACCACCTGTTTGGGTTTCCCTCCCCGCGCTTGAGATGAGACTGACTCCAAGTAGCAACAAATCTAGAGAAAACTCTGTAAGTTTTCTTTCGGAGTGCCACACAAGTTAGGTGACAGTGATACAGAAGCATGACAAATCGGTTGACATTCTGCAAGTCTTTGATGAGTATAGGAGACAACAAGCAAACAGGATAGGAGCAGAGGCGCATTCAAAAGCCCCTTGAGCCCCTACTGATTCCACTTTACAGAAGGAAAGACTGAGGCACGGAGGTTAGATCACCAGTATCACAAAACACAGGCTGCAGAAGTGAATCTCCAGGGAACAGAGGAACAGGACAGCTGCTGGGATCCACTCCTCCCTGAGTATGTGTTCTTGATTCAGGGGGCATGGGGAGTGTTCTTGATTCAGGGGGCATGGGGAGAATTTAGCTTCCTGAATCTTGCCGGCTGTACCTTTGGTTCTTCCCCAAACCTCGAAGGGCGGTATTGCCTTCTGAGAATGAAAGCTCCCAGAATGAAAAGTCTCAGCTCCGACAAGGATCCCCTAGTGGGGACAGCAAGGGGACAAAGGTGATTTGGAGCTCACTAAGGCAGAGGGATTTGGAGCCCTCAGTGCCATAGGCTGGATAGCAGAACTTGACCCAGTTTATCGGGTGGCGAATCCAGCTCTTAGGAGCCTGTGGTCTGTTCTAACGAGGTAATAAGAATGATGCTTTCAGCCCAGCACGATGGCTCGGCAGGTGAAGGCGACTGCGCCCAAGCTTGGCAACCTGAGCTCACGCAGTCTCTAGAGGCAGTGTGAGCCACTGAGACTTCCTTCCGAGGCTGCAGTGTACATCACCGCACTGTTGTCCTTGCCTCTCCATTTCTCCTGTGTCTTAAAGGTCACTTGGAGAACGTGAGGTAGCTCAGTGAGTAAGGCGCATGCTCACAAATGAGTGACCTGAATTCAGAAGCTTATATGGTGGGATGAGAGAACTAACTGCCCCCTGGAAAGTTGTCCTCTTGGCATGCATGTGCATGCCTCCTCTCTCTCTCTCTCTCTCTCTCTCTCTCTCTCTCTTTCTCTTTCTCAAATAAGTAAATTTTTTTAAAACAAGTTCCCAGTGACCCCCACTAAGGTGTGACCTGCATGCCCTGGAGGACCTCATGCTCCAGAGGGGCGCTGTTCAGCAAGGGCCAGTGAGCACCCCTCTCCTTCCTGTTACCTTCCCATTTCCCACCCCCCATCCTGCCACTCCATCTTCAGACACACATGGGCCTGACCATGCCTAGCTCACTGTGGCTTCATGGCACTGAGAGAACACATTGTTCTTTTAATTGTTTTATTTATGTATTTATGTATTTGTTTGTTTGTTTATTTAGAGAGAACCAGTGTGACCAAGGACAACTTTTGGGAGTTGGTACTTCTTCCCCAATGCCCTTTAGAGACAGGAGCCTGTTATAAAAGGCTGATAACAAAGGATTTACAAGTTTGTACATGGGATAATGTCATAGTTAGGCACAGGTGTTAAATTGATTGTTGAGGGTTTGAGCTCTGGGAACATTTGTAGAGAATTAATGGTTGAGTTAAGCCCAGAGCAGACCTGTAGGAGATTGTCTAGCTGATGGGGAAGGCTCAGCCCATGGTGAGTGAGACTAGGCCTTGGAATAAAATACAGAGAGCTGATTGAGAAAATTAGCATCTTTGTGTACACTTGGCCAGATACGCTGGTTTGGCAAGTAAGGATCTCCCTTGCTCAGCTGCTGTGTAGAGATGGTGTGGCCAGTTCCCTTGGCCTTGGTGTTAGTGTGAACTCTCCTGCAAAGTTGGACTAGGAGCTGTAACCAGTCTATCGTAAGAAAATAAATTCCTTGTTCCCTTAAGCCATTTGATTGTGATTTATCAGCAACCATGCAGACGAACTGCAACAAACTTTCACAAATCCAAGCATGCCTATACTAGCACATGTGTATATTATACTGCCAAAATCTGAATGAAGTCAGTGGGTTGTGCCATGTCGGCTTCCTGATTGTGATAAGGTTTGTTTTGTTTGTGTTTGTGGGTGTGTATGTGTGGGTGTGTGGGTGTACAAGAGGGCATTTGAGTGTGCATGCCTGTGGAGGCCCAAGAATGACATCAACAATCATCCTGAATTTCTCTACATCCTTTAGCTTTGCCCTGGGGTTTCCTGGGCTCTGCCTTCCAGGGACCAGAAGTGTAGGCTGCTGCCATTTCCACCTGGCATTTTTACTTGGACTCTGGGATCCAAATTGAGGTCCTTCTGCTTTGCTATCCAGAGGTTTAACTTTTGAACCATTTCCCCCCAGCCCCTGCCTTTGACACTGTATTATATAAGACATTATCATCAAGGAGAATTCAATGGAGAGCATGTGGGATCTCTATATTGTTTCTTACAACTACATGTGAGTCTACAATTATTATCTCAGCAAAGAGATATTATGAAAAGGGGAAATAAGTTTAATGTTGCGCTACCTTGCTTACATAGGCACAGGAGAAAGCTCTCAGACTCCAGCTTCTCAATGTAGTAAACAGGATTCGTCTCAATTAATTACTATTCCATTCCTTGAAGGGAAAAACTGAGGCCAAGGAAGGATACTTGTCTACTGAAGGCCACAGTGGCTGAGCTGACTGCTCAGTCCCAGCTGGCTGGCTCTAAATTCTGGTGGTCTTGCTTCCATAGTTCTAAGAAGGAGGTTTTCCAAGGGTCCTGATTGAGACCAGGGAGCTAAATATGCCAGTCCCACCAAGCGTTTATTAACTGCTTTACCACCTAAGAGGAGGGGGGAGCAGTTTTAAAATAAATAAGCAAAACAAAAACTGAGTCTGAACCGGTGTACCTATTAAGTTTGTATGAGCGGAAATAATAATAAAAAATGTTAAAAAAAAAAAAAAAAACTGAGTCTGTGGTAACAGCAAAGGGTGAACAGACCAGGAAATGCAAACCTTTCGCAACAGCAGTGCCTGTGACAGCAGAGCTGAGGGGAGGCGGCGCAGAGGACCTCTTGGCAGAGGGAAACTGTGTCTCTTCTCCCCCCAAAACCCATTTTGAAAACAAACAAGCAAACAAACAAACCAAAAAACAAGGTCTCTTCCACATGTATCTCAGTCTGGTCTCGAACTCAGGACTTTCCTGCCATAGCCTCCTGAGTGCTGAGACACCTTTTTTTATTTTCCTGTGACATAATTCAATATAAAATTTACCATTGCAACTATTTTTTAAAAACTTTATTTTTGTGCATCTGTGGTGTGTGTGTGTGTGTGTGTGTGTGTGTGTGTGTGTGTTTCAAAGAGCACTGTGTGTCCTGTGGCGGACCGAGGGTGACTTCAGGAATCGCCCTGGATTGCTTCTACCTCCTTCTTGCTTTGCTCTGCAGATTTCTCAGGCTCCACCCACCAGGGCCAGACATAGGAGTTGCCGCCGGTTCTGGACCTGGGATCCGAACTCAGAGACTTTCTGCTTGTGAGGCAGAGTCTTAACCCCTGAGCCATCTTTCCAGGCCTATTGTAATTTTTTTAAGTGTGTATTTACACATATACCAGTTACTCTTCTGTTGTTGTGATAAGAACATTCTGACCCCAACAATAGCAAGTTAAGAGAATTTTTTTTTTAATTTTGACTTACATTTCCAGGGGGAATAGAGTCCATCATGGCAAGGAACACATGGTGGCAGGCACCCGGCCATAGGAGCCAGCTGTTACATTCCAGCCACACTCAGGAAGCAGAGAACAGGGGGTCAACAGGGAGGCTGGGTCATCAAGCATTAAGGCTATGCCTTTGTGATTACTTCTTCCAATACCTTTTAAAGTTTCCATAAATATTCGCACACAACACCACCACTCCTTGGTCTCAGGTGGTGACTAAGTGTTCAAGCACGTGAACCTGTGGGAGACAACCGACATCAATGCACAACCCCATCCATGCTCTGTATGTTGTCTTCCTGCTATCAACATCCTCTGTCCACAAAACACTTGCATCTTGTAAAACAGCAAATCTGTGCCACTTAGACAATAACATCTTATTCTCCCACCTTCAAGGCAACGACCATTCTACTTTCTGTCACTGAATCTATAGAATCTTATAGTAGTAGAATCTTATACTTCTGTTGTGACTGGCTTATTCTACTTAGCATATAATCTCCTCAAAGTTCATCCATGTTGTAGTTCATGTAAAAATGTCCTTGTTGGGCTGGAGAGATAGTTCAGCGATTAAGACTCTGTCTTGCACGAGCGGATAAGGAAACAGTGGTATATCTATACAATGGAGTACTACTCAGCCATCAAAAATGATGAATTACTGGAATTTGCCAGGAAATGGATGTCATTATATTAAGTGAAGTATCCCAGACCCAGAAAATTAAGCGCCGTATGTACTCCCTAATAGGTGGCTCCTAGTACCAAACCCACCCAGCCCACCTAGAGACAGTAATTCCAAGGATTATGAACAGGAGAGATGGGGTAGGAGGGCCACACCAGAAACAAGGAGAGAAGGGACCATGTTACAGCAGGGAAAATAGGCCTCCACCAAGGACCCAAATAAATAATGAGACATCTGATTAAGTTCACAGACTTTTGCTCCTGATCATTTACTACTGAGGGGGTGTGATCTTACCAGAAGAGGAGGGCATATAGTCTGGCAGATAAAAAGTAACCATTTTGCAAATGGGTGATAGACCCCTCCCTTAGTATGGTTTCCCACTTTTATTACATCTACCTTTGAATGTGCTTTTATCACAAGACTCTAACAGCTTTTTGTCTCTGGCCAGGGGGTAACATACAATGCCCACCAGGATGGAGTGAAGGGCATTGCAGGAGCAGCAAAACTGCAAAAGAAAATCAACAAACCACAATCCAGAACTTCAGAGACTCTAAATCAACCACCTAGAACTAGGCCAGCTTAGTCTCTCCCCATCTTGAAGCTCAGGGAAATTTGCGGAAGAGGGGGCGGTAAGAGTGTAAGAGCAAAAGGATGGGAGGAGCAATGATATATAAGATACTCTATACTAGTTAGGGCTGAAGCAATCATAATTGGACTTTGCATGCCCTGCGCATTGTTCAACACACTGTTGACCTCACAAAGTCTAGCATCTGCTAAAGGCACCAAGAGCCTTGGAGGTAAAGGATTGGCAGCCACAGCAGTGTTCCTATACCTAAGGGGAACACGGGAAAGGGTTCAGGGAAAGGCCACTGGGTCCTTGTACGTCATCGGAGAGGAGGGCCCAGAGGAAAATCAGACATGCACAAGAAAGGACTCTCTAGGAATTGGGGTGGGAGGCACTGGGGGATGGGGAGGGAGAGGGGTGGGGAGGGGAAACAGGGGATACGGGGGGGAGGAGGAGGAAGGGAGGGAACTGGTGTACCTAATAAGTTTGTATGAGCTGAAATAAAAAAAAAAAAAAAAAAAACCAGGGTAAAAAAAAAAAAAAAAAAGACTCTGTCTTGCAAGCAGAAAACCGGAAGCAACCTGCACGTCCAGCCTTGGTGGGCAGAGCCTGGAAAATCCCAGAGGGAAGCAAAAAAGGAAGTAGAAACAATCCAGGATAATTCCCAAAGTCATCCTTGGTCTTACAAAAGGGACACACAGTCCCTCTGATACACACACACACACACACACACACACACACACACACACACGTATAATTAATAAATAAATAAATTCGTTTTTTTAAAAAAAAGAATGTTCTTGTTTTTTAAGGTTGAATAGTTTTCTCTTATGTGGATAATTTTGCTTACCCATTAATCTGTGATGGATACTTGGGTTGCTTCTATGTTTAGCCTTAGTGAAGTGTTGCTGTGAATGTGGGTATACAAATATCTTTTTATAACAATGCTTTCAATTCTCTTGAAGATATACCAAGAAGTAGAATTTCTAGATCATATGGTAAATTTACTTATAATACACTGAGAAGAAGGGATGGCTATGTCTTAATCACATGGTTTAGTTTTAGTTGTTTGTTTTTGATTGATTGTTTTTGTCTTAGATGAGTTATATGTACATAATTCATAATTCAAATCATACAGAGGAGTCTACACTAAAGTTTTTTCTTCCACCCATATTTCTAGACCCCAAGTTTACCTTCTTATAAACACCCTGTGTGACAGGCTTCTAGATTACTCTTAAGAGAGATTACAGTCTTGTATAAACACAGATCCATTATAAGGGTTTTGATAGGTAGAGAAAAAGAAAGAACCAATTGTTGTGGAGAAACTAATCCTTGTATTTATACATTATCTATCTGTCTATTTTAAGGCGTCTCTCATACTCAGCATATAATTCAGTTTAATCTTTAGGTCTTTGGCTTTGAATGAGGAGATTGTTACCCATTCACATGTTTTTCTATACTTAATTGATTTGGTCTTTTTCATACACAGGGGAAACCTTTGTCTTTAGTTTTATCACATGGCTGATTTTTCAGTTTTCTTTCAAGGATTCCAATCATTTTGTTTTCCTAGTGTTTGGAAAGAATTTTTTTAATCCCACACTGGATAACTTCAAAATTTTTAAAAAATATTCTGCATCTTGTAATCATTTGACAATTGCATTTTGACATCTTCGAACCATAAAGAGTGACAAAAACCCAACACTTTCATCCCTACCACCCATCATTAATAAATCAGTAATCAATTCATTGCTTTTTAGTCTACCAATGCTCAGGACAGTGAACATGCTGGGCAAGTGTTCTACCAATGAGCAACACTTGTAGCCTCTTAGTTAACTTTTTCATATTAAAAATTTCTTGCATAGTTTCTGTGTTCTCATCAGACCCTGACTGATATATTTATTAAAGTTAATATTTCAGCAGGCATGGTTTCATATGCTTGTAATCCCAGTATTCAAGAAGTTGAGGCAGGGGGGCTGGAGAGGTGGTTCAGGGGTTAAGCCTCTGCCTTGCAGACAGAAGATCCTGAGTTAGAATTCTAGATCCCACGTATAGACGCCAGGCGGAAGCGGGGGCAGCCTGCGTTTCTGGTCCTGGTAGGGCGGAGCCTATGAATCCCGGGGCAGAGTAAACAAGGAGGAGGTGGAAGGCTGTCCATGGTGGTTCCCGAATTCGTGGTTCTACACACACATACATACACACACGCGCACACACGCACAATTGAATAAATAATAAATAAAAAAATTTTAAAAAAGTTGAGGCAGGAGGTCAGCACAGGCTATATCGTAAGACCCTGTTTAAAAAAATAAACTTCTATTTTGTTATAATTGTTTGCTGTTGTTTTCTTTTAGGGAATTACCTGTTAACTGAAAATCTCAGGGTGTTTTTGGTGGGGCTATGATTTTTAACACAAGTTCTTGCTATATATAGCCCAGGTTGTCCTTTAGCTTGTAATCCTCCTGCTTCAGTCTCCTAAGTATCTTGATTTATAGGCACTTACTGCCACACTGGGTTTGTGATGTACTTTCCACATTGCTCTGGGTTTTGTACTCCGCTCCTTGCTACATTTTTAAGAAATTATTCCTGTTATAGAATGTAGTTCCCTGGTAGAATACCTGCATAATATTCCCAAGGCCCTGAGTTGGATCCCCAAGCAATGTGAAACACACACACACACACACACACACACACACACACACACACACACACACGGATCCTTTCCATGTGAATTTATGTAGATCTAGTTCATCCCATCATTTGAGCAGACCACATGTCACCCCCTGTAGGCGATCTGATAGGCAGATTTCGGGATTTGGCTTGTTTATAAACAGCAGTGTAGTTAGTGTACGTCCCCTGTGTACACAGCCAGGATTCCTTCCGGGAATACACCTGGAAATGGAGTCTCTTGAATAAGCCGTAGAAGATCTGCTTTTGTAAATACTGTTAGATGCTGCTTGCTTGTTCTTCCCTGTGTCAGTATTTACACCTCCCCCCGCCGTGTATGAGGGCGGCATTTTCCTCCCTCTTTACTAATACTTTCTATCATTAGAGCTCAGCTCTTCCCAAGCCTGTTCATGGATTTACTGATTATTTGAATATTCTCTTGTGTAAATTGTATTTTTGCATTGTTTCTCAATTTTCAATGCCAATTTTAGGAATTCCTTAGATATATTTTATATATACACTGCAAATATCTCCTTGTAAATCTCCCACCTTTTAAACTTGTTATGGTATATTTTACTTTGGATGGGCTTAATTTTAATAACATTAGATAAATCCATTTTGGCATATAGAATTTTTTATTGTGTCTTTTATGAGTGTGTGTGTGTGTATGTGTATGTGAGAGAGAGAGAGAAGAGAGAGGAGAGACCATTATTACCTCATGCTATGAAAATATATTTTGATATTTCTTTTAATTGTTTTTCATATCTAAATCACTAAACATGCATGTTTTATTTTTGTGACTGATATGACACAGTTTTGTTATTAAGTACTGTTTATTTCCCCTAGTGATTAGTGGTGACTTCTTAAACATGTGTCCATGTCCCCCTATATAAATCTCTTTCTCTCTCTCTCCTCCATCTTGTCACTGTGTTCATCTCTGCCTGTGAGAATTAAGATTGAGAAATTTCAGGCTACTATAACAGGAGTTCCAGAATTCATGTGACTTCAAGAAGAAAGCTTATATCTTATGCCCATAACTGTCTGAGGTAACTTGACTCCGTGGATCCATTCAGGGACCCGTGTTCCTTCAATCTTGGGGTTCAATCTTCCCTCATTGAAATTTATACACTGAGATACTTGAGAGGAACTCTAAGAAAGCAATCCTGCTGCTTCAAGGACCGAAGCTTAGAAGAGGGACTTCACACATCTGCTCAGATTCCATTAGCAAGGACATATTCTCATAGGTTCTCCTGTCTTGCAAAAGACCTTGCAGAGTCCAGCTGGGCTGCCATTTCCTGAACCACCATTCTGTTATGAAAAGGGGGCACTAGGTTTAGGGGGACCTAGTAGCCCCACAATAAACTTTGACCAATGTCATGCTGTTTCGGTGGT
The DNA here is from genome assembly GCA_023101885.1 of Typhlomys cinereus. NCBI lineage: Eukaryota > Metazoa > Chordata > Mammalia > Rodentia > Platacanthomyidae > Typhlomys > Typhlomys cinereus. Next base: position 3,541,537 of record JALPQD010000152.1, read on the forward strand.
CATCCCCACAGCAAATAGCCCCAGTGGCTGATCTTACCTTATGTATGGATTAGTTATCAGTTGATGTGTTATTAATCACCCCAAAACTTAGTGGCATAAATAACAGGTGAAGATAGTAGAGCAAAACGATGATGCCACTGAGTTCCAAGAGCTACTTAAGTGGTTTTAACTCTGGCCACTGGGAGCCCATCATTGACTTCTGACTCTCGGACATGCTTCTGTTGGTTTGTTTCATATTTGAGCACTTTTGCATTTTTTTTGTCGTTTCAGATCATTCCAGATTTACCTCATGTATTTCCTGCCCCAGTCCTGGAATCAAACATTTCTCCAAAGACTCTTTTTTTTTTTTTTTTTAATTGGGAAGTGATATTAGAAATAGAGATCTGAGTGCTAGATGCGGCCATTGCTCCTGGAGGTCACTACTTCCTTTTTGAATGTTCATTTTTTTTTTGCATGTGTGTGTGAGTGTATATGTGTGTGTAGGGAGTGTACGAGAGGTCACTTGAATATGTGTACATGTGGAAGCCCAAGGGAGGCATCAGGAACCCTCCTGGATTGCTTTTCTACTTTATGGCTTTCCTCTGGGACGTTCCAGGCTTTGTCTTCCAACACTAGAATGATGGGCTGGCATTTTTACGTGGGAATCTGGGATCTGAACTAAGGCTCTTTTATTTGTGAGGCAAAGGCTTTAAATGCCCACATCTCTACATAAAATCTCACTAGTATAGTTGGAGAGATGGCTCAGCAGGTGAAGCCTGACCACCTGAGTTTGATCCCTAGAACCTCACATGGTAGAAAGAAACAATTTCTGAAAGTTATCCCCTGACCTCCACACATTCACACCTGCATACACACATACACACACACACACACCACCCCTAAATAAAAATACTTAAGTATTAATGACACCACCCCTAAATAAAAATACGTAAGTATTAATGACAACAAAATGTCATTAATTTTAAAAAATCCACTTGCAAACATCTGTGCATTAAGCTACGCAGAAGTACACCCCGATCTCTCCAACTCTAGCCCGTCAACTGGAGAACCAATTTCCGCAAGTTCCCACTCCAACAGCAGTGGCTTCCATCTCATAACTCACATGTTCAATTCCAGTAGACAGATATAGGGATCGGAATTGTTAACACTTTTTTTAAAATTAATTTTTAAGTTAGCGTACAAAGCAATGAGTTTCATCTCGGCATCGTGATTCATGTGTCATCACACTTTGTTCTTATTCATCCTGATTCCCCATCTCCCTTCCCTGCACCCTCGCCCTCTGGCCAGTTCCATTTCTTCTTCCTAGTCCTCACTTGTGCTTTTCTGTTCGGTGTATTCACTGCCCTCTGTTTTCCATCTCCCTTAGGATGTCTTCCTCCCCCTCCTGATCCCCTTTTTAGCTGTGTGACCTAAAAACACACTTATATAAATACACGCACATATATACATACACACAATCATTTTAAATCTAGATTCTGCATATGAGAGAAAAACTGTGATATTTGTCTTTCCAAGTCTATATTATTTCACTTAACATAATGGTTTCCAATTGCATACATTTTCCTGAAAATATCATAATTTCGCTTTTCTTTATGGCTTCATAAAATCCCATTGTGTATATGCACCACGTTTTCTTTATCCATTTATCTGTTGATTGACATCTAGGCTGGTTCCATTTCCTGACGATTGTGAGTAACACAGCTATAAACATGGATGTGCAAGTATCCCTGGGTATGTTGACTTAAGGTTCCTGTGGGTATATTTCCAAGAATGGTATAGCTTTGGCATTAACCCTTTCACTCAATCCTAAATATTTAATTAATTTTCACTGACTTATTCTTTGACTATGAATTATTTAGAAGTTCGGTTTTTAATTTCAATCCACACAGGGTTTTGTCAGCTGTCTTTCTTGGCTTGATTTCTAATTTTCTTGCATTATGACCTGGAAAGCATGTTTTATCTAAGACTGGGTACGGTGGTACATCCCTATAATCCCAGCTCTTGGGAGACTGAAGCCAGAGAAAGCAGAGGTAGGAAAGTCCTGAGATCCAAGCCAGAGAGAGACGAAGCGGGGAGGGGAGAAGGGGGGAATAAAACCTGTTTAGAGTGACTCTTCTCCAATGCTTTGAGATTTCCCTAAGTCTAATGTATATATTTCTTGCAACAGCTTCATGTGTAAATAGGTGAAAACGTGAACAACTTTGGTTCATCTTCTGTATGTTATTAAAATGATCGCTATAAAAATGTATAAAACATGAATGTTTGAGAGAATGCAAAATGAAGAAAATACTAAATCCATGTTTTATGTTTGTGCTATGTAAGTTCTGTGGGTATAGAAACAAAGACTGGGAAAGAAAAAGCCAAAATGAAAATAAATATTGACTTCCAGTGGTGAGAATCTAGATAATTTCCTCTTCTCAAAATCATATTTAATGATGATTCTGTTATTAGCCCTTTGAGAATGTTCCACACTGATTTCCATAGTGGCTACACCAGTTTACATAGTCCCTATTTCCCCGTATCCTCACCAGCATTTGTTGTTATTTTTCTTGATGACAGTATTCTGGTTGTGGTGACATGCAATCTCAAAGCAAATGTTTATTATCTATTCGTGTTTCTTCAACTGAGAACTTCAGCTGAATTCATTGGCCTGTTTATTGATTGATGGGATTTTCTTCTTTGTCTGTTTAGTTTTTGCAGAAAATCATTCTTTTAAAATACACTTAGGAAGAGCCTCAGAATGGCTCAGCCAAGTATTTTCATTAAGAAAAATACTACCAAATGACTCAGTGGTAGAATGCTTGCTTAGAATGTTCAAGGCCTGGTGTTCCTCTCCAGTATAGGGGGCAAGGGAGGGCCCAAGAAACAGAATCTGAGAATTGATTGATGAGTAGAAAGGTAAACTGGCTGGACAACTGAAGACATAAAGCCTGGCTAGGACTGAATTCCAGCCCTTTGCTGAATTCAGATGGGTCCATTCGGTCACCCCAGATGGCATTAGACCTCAGCACTTGGGGACTCAGTGCCCCCAAAGCCGTGGGCTTATGCTGGCTCCTGCTCTAATTGATCTTGCTTCCATAGCTCATCAGATATGTGGCATGCATGCATGAACGAGTGAATGAACAAATGCTTTGCCTCTTACCTCCATCTAGTTGTCACCAGAGTGCTCTTCACCCCTCCCAACATATCTCTTCCAGTATCAACAGGGTTATCCACTCCATCTCTTCTGCCTGAATCACTCTCAGCCCCTCCTCCTGCCACCTGCCCCCAACCTGACCCTGAGAAAAATGGATGTTACCAGAGCATAGCACCCCAATGTTACTCCCGCATCCCCCCTGCCACCCAGCACTGACTCTCCTCTTCTCCCAGGTTTCTCACCTCTCTGTAAAGCTTCACTTTTAATTGGCAGGCTGTACATATCATAGACCATCTCAAATTCCATTTGCAAGAGGATTGGAAATGACACCACTAAAGATGTATTCGTTACCTCGACAAATAGTTACTGAGACCTGGCGTGTGCCCAGGTCCTGTGTTAGATGCCAGGAATGATAACCAAACAGCTATTGGTCTTGTCTTTGTGGAGTACACAGGCTAGCAAGGAAGACACTAAGAAGTATACTAAGGGTCTGGGGATGTTGTTCAGTAGTAGAGCACTTGCCTAGCATGCTCAAGACCCTAGGTTCCATTCTCAGCATTATATACACATATAATCCAGAAATGAATAGAAATATATATGATAAGTGTTTTAAAGGAAAAGAAAGAGAATAGAGGAAACTTGTTCTAGTTTTACCAAGGAGCTAGAAATATTTGGCAAATAGATTTAAGGAAGATGGCACTACTTTAGTCTATGAATTTCCCTTCAAACACTATTTTAACCATGACCTATTAACTTAAATATTAAGTGCATTTGCTATCATTCAGTCCCAAACATTTGATCATCCTGAATGGCATTCAGCCCTAAACATTTGATGTCCTTGTAACCCCCAGATACAGTAGAATTCTGCACTTCATAAGTAGTTCCCTGACAAATCAGCTACCATTTTTGTTAGCTCTCTTCCTGGGACTGACTTCTAATTTTATTGCTTTGTGGTCTGAACACATGTTCTGCAGAATGATAATAATTCCCTGGAATGTTTTTAAGACATCCCTTGTGACCTAATAAGTGTTCACACTGGGTTGCTCTTCGGTCTAATTGAAAGAAAATACACCGTATGTATATGTTTTGGTGCATCGGTGCCATTAAGAGGATTATTGAAAAGATCATGAAATTTGAGAACTGGAAAAGGTGCCCAGGAGAAGAAGGCAGTGTATGAAAGCCTGGGGCAGAAAGATGCTGAGAGCCTTAGAGGCATTGAGCGCTTCAGTGAGGAAGAAGAGGAGAAAGAGGAGGAGGAGGAGGAAGAGGAGAAAAGCTGGGTACAGCCTGATGTTCATTTAATTACTGAATGACTGGAAGTTTGGGGGTCAAAAAGGCTACTAAACCAGCTAGCCCACCCTGTTTTCCACACTCCTCAGCTCAGGCGCCTCACTTCCCACAGGGGTTCCGCGCTCAGGGGGCCAAGCAGTTCAACAGCACAAAACTGCCAACGTCCACCCTTCACCAGCTGACTTGAGATCCTCTAGATGCAGGTGGAGGTGAAGCGCGCCCACGGCCGAGTGCCTAGCCCTTCTGTTAGCTGTCCTGGGTCACTGGAGACTTTGGGTGTTTCCATTTCTGCACCTGTAAAAACGGGGACCATCAGTCGACCTACCGCCTGTTCAGAGGAAGGATAAAATGAGACCATAACTCACGTTAAGCACCTGGCACCGAGCCTGGCACACCAGTGCTCAGCGAGCGTGTGTGTCCTGCGGTGCCGGGATTCAGTCCCCCTCCCCAACGCACCCCCATCTGCACTGCGCGGCCGTGGCCGGGGTAGACGTGAACCAGATCGCCGGGGAAGGGTCTGCCCGGGGCGTCCTTTCCAGCTGGCTTCTCGCGCGCGCTCACCATCGCTTCAGCCCGGCCAAGGGCAGCGCCAAGGGCGACCGCGGAGGGCGCAGCTGCCCGGGGCGGGCGGACCGCCACCCCCCGCCCGGTCTCCGCGCGCCGATGCTCCCGAGCATCTGACTTCATTTCCACTTCAATTTTATCAGCGGCTGGGGAGCGGAGCAGGAGATAGGGGACTGGCCCTGACACGAATTAGCCGGGAGATGGCCCGATATGGCTCCGCTGGCTCCCGCGCGCAAGCCGCCCTCGCCTCGAGGTCTGCCCGGCCTTGCGGCTCGGCATCCCCGCGGCGCGGGCCCGGGCACTAGCCGGTCTTCACCCAGCCGAGCCCGATGGGGCCAGGCAGGGGGACCCCCCCCCACACACACATGATTATCTCCGCCTATGGGGACCTCATGGCTCCTCTCTCGCAGCACTTTTGTCTGCCCGTGGAAAGGCTGCGAACCTACGGAAGCGCATCCCGAGGAGATGTCTAACTGGGGAGCCTGGCCCACGCGTGAGCTGTTCAGGCCAGAATCCTCACCAAATCCCGGAATGAGACCGGGTTGAGGAAAGTAGAGGTTCCAAGACCAAAGTCACAAGGTCACACTGCGTCTGCGCTTAGGTCATCAGCTGGGATTTGAATTGGAACCAATTCATTCCCCCCAGAACCTTGCTGCGGTGCGAAGGGTGGCCGGATGTTTACACAATCTACTTGCTTACACAGTCAGGTGTTTAAACAATCGGCTTGTTAATCTCTACCTACTACAGAGGCTGAGGAGTTGACTATCTCCTACATTTATTGCTAGAATGGAGGCACGTATGGGGGGGGGCAATGGAGGCCCTGAAGCCTCCAAAAGACAGTCACTTCCTCCCACTCCCTCTTCCCTCAGGTCCCCACCATGACCACACTCCACAAAGCCTTAGCCATTTCCCTCTCAATATCTACCTTCAACCCAGGTTTGACTCAAAGAAACACCTTTTTCTGTTCCCACTAGACTAATGGTGGGTGCCCAGAACTCCTAGTTGGTGGGATGAGGGAGTAGTCCGAGGGGTTAAAGAGGAGCGAGAGACAGAGGGGGGTCTCTTCCTAGGCTCACCCCAGGACTAGAGAGGGGAACCTAGCCTGCCCCACTCCCTACCTATATTTCAGGGTGCTGCTGGGGAAAATTTATATCCCTTTCAGGTTTGGGAACCAATCCCACACTAAAAAGAAAGAAGAAAGAGAAAAAGAAATGATTTTAATTTTTTTTAGGTCCCGAAATGAAGCAGAAGTGAGTAAATTTTAATGAAACGGTGCAAAAATGACATCATTTACTCAGAAATCATTAATTTGTCAGCATTAATATTTCAGCTACAACATTGCCTGTCATTTTGTGCCTGCAATGACTGATAAATCTATAAAAGCGTGCTGCTAATTTACTGAATATTTATGTGCAGTGTCATTTGCAGAGTAAGAATGGAATTTATTTCATGCCGAGTTCTGCGGGAGAACATTCCCCACAAACCTTCGCCCTGGTGGGTGGGGGGAGGGCTCCGGGAGACTCCAAACTTCCTGGCAAACTGCTGACAAGGTTTGGAGGAGAGAGACAGACAGAGAGACAGAGAGAGAGAGAGAGAGAGTACTTTAGACTCAGTCCCCAAACCTAGTGCGGGTGGGAGGGACCACCCCACTTTTGCTCTTGGTGTTCTTGGGATATTTACTCTCTCCCTTTTTTTTTAACTTTTTAAAAGTATTTATTTATTTATTTAATTGTGCATGTGTGCGTGTGTATGTAGAATCACGGGGGAATTCGGGAACCACCATGGACCGCCTCCGCCTCCTCCTTGTTTACTCTGCCCGGGGATTCACAGGCTCTGCCTTACCAGGACCAGAAACGCAGGCCGCCCCCCGCTTCCGCCACGCGTCTATACCTGGGGTCTAGGATCCGAACTCAGGACAGAGGCTTAACCCCTGAGCCACCTCTCCAGCCCTTACTCTCTCCTTCTTTGCCTCTCCTCTACTACTCTCTTCAAATTAAACCCCTCCCCCACTTTTTTAGGAATATGCCCTGATTGCCACCACCCTCTGGCGGTAGTGGAAGTAAGTATTGTTTAATTTTTTTTTCATTTTTATTTATTCAATTGCGTGTGTGTGTGTGTGTGTGTGTGTGTGCACAACCACGGGCGAATTCGGGAACCACCATGGACCGCCTCCTCCTTGTTTACTCTGCCCCGGGATTCACAGGCTCCGCGCTACCAGGACCACAAACGCAGGCTGCCCCCGCTTCCACCTGGCGTCTATACTATACGTGGGATCTGGGATCCGAACTCAGGACCTTCCGCCTGCAAGGCAGAGGCTTAACCCCTGAGCCACCTCTCCAGCCCCGAAGTAAGTATTGTTAGAAGAGGAGGTTAGCAGGGTAGGTGGGCTTCAGCTTCCAGATTGCCTATCAGAAAAGATGATCAGAAAAGAGGTGGGAGTCTGTTGCGACTGGAACTGTTGAAGCTGCCACAGCTACAGTCCCGGGTGTCTCATCTGGGAAAAGGTGACTATCCTTTGAAATGCTGCCATTTTACAGAGAGAAAAATCAAGGCTCTGAGAGGGGTACTAGCTGCCTAGCCACCCTCCAACTCAACCAAGGATAAATCAGCAGCCTCGGAATTTTGCACAATGTTGTTTAATTTCCCGCCTGAACGGCCCAGGTCTGACCCTCTGCAGGGGTTCAGGAAATGTTCTTGGAATCGATAAAGGATGCTAAATCTCTCATCTTCTGAAAGCCTTCCTGCCTCCCCGTGCTCAGTCAGAGCCGCCTGGGTAGACTCCTCCGCCATGCTTTTTCTCTTCTGCTCAGCTCTGGATGCTTATCTGGACCATTGCAGCATGCCACTGCTGCTTGAAAGTCCTTCTTCCTCAGTTTCTCCCCTCTGGCATAGTCCAGAACTGCTTTTGCTTTCTAAAGGGCAGTCCTGAGAATACCACTCCCTGACTCAAAGAGATTCCACCAGATTCTGCTGGTGGTGAAATGTCCCTTCCAGGTTATTGGCCACACTTTTCTCTCTTACACAGACCCCCACCTCTATTTAATGTGTATGCCCCCACTTTCCCATTGCTAAGTGCCTGGTGCCATGCACAATGGAATCCCCTCTGTCTTTCCTGGCCCATCGCAGCCCTTCCAGCAACCTCACAGATTACCTCTTTCTTGGTAAAACCACAGGACAGAGGTTACCTGCTCTCCCAGCCAGGGCTGGTGGAAGAGGCTGACCTCTGGAAGGAGATTCCTGCTGTCAGCTTTCTTGAAAAATACTGGCTGACAGTCAGCCTTGAGCTTGCCTATCCATGAAATGGGTTATGCAACCCTGTTGAAGTCCACACCGTGAGTCCTTCTTATGCAATTCTTGCAGGATAGTGCCATTTGTATAATAGTTGCTCAATAAATATTTGTTGGATGGCGGGTCTGCTCTGTGCCAGGGTTCTGAGGTTCTTTGGCTTGGTGTTATCCACAGAGAGTGAAGACCACCCAGGAACCATTCCAGGGTAGATAGATGATTCATTACCAACTGGCCTGGACTTTCCTGTCCTTGGCCCACAGATTTGGAGGGCGAAGCTGGAAAGTCGATGGACCTCAGATTCATGCCAATGAATCTCACTGTGTCCCAATATTTTCCTTTCTTAGAATAAAACCCAAGCCTTTGGTGGTTGACAAGACCCTGTGGAACTAAGTCGTTGAGACTCTCTCATAGCCAGTACCCTGAATCTTAGTGAGTCACACTGGTCTTTCTGGCTGTCCCTTCAACACTTTAGGCTCATTCTAACTGTCCTCCTCCCCTTCTTCTTCCTCCTCCTTCTGTTCCTCTTCATCCTCCTCCTTTGTCCAGTGCCGGAGAGGGGGGGTGTTGAACTTCACACAGTCTAAACAGATGCTCTACCGTGGAGCTACATCTCCATTCCTTTACTTACTTATTTATTTTTCCTTTTCAGATAAGGCCTTTTAAGTTGTCCAGGCTAGTCTTGAACATACTATGTGATCCAGGCTGGCCAGGAGCTTGTAATCCTCCTGCCTTGGGCTCCTGACTCCCTGGGATTACCGACCTGTACCATCTTCGTTCCGTCTTGTGAACCTGTCAACTTGCTGTGCCCTCTGAGAACCAGACAATGGCTTGACCTCACTATCTAGGTGTCAGAGCCAAAGTCACCTTCTCCACGGGGCCACTGAAGTTCAAGTAGGCATTTCATGCCTCTCCTGTTTCACCTCACGTGGTCTTATACACCTATGGCCTGTGCCCTCCAGAGAGACATTGTAGTCCTGCTCACCCTCTGGAGCAGTACCAGCTCAGGGCAGCCATTGGTCAGATGGACCTGGGCCTGGCAGCTTTGCCTGGACATTGAAAGTTGGTACTGCCAACTGCCCATCTTCCCGGAGAGGTGGAGGTCCTGGGGTTGGTGGGGTTTTGAAAGTGGTTGGGGATACTAGGAATTGAAGAGACTCCCAGATGCTGGGTCCAAAACAGGCTGAACCGAGAGCTTGCCCACCCTCGTTCTCCCCCACCCCAGCCTCACACTCATTTCCTTCCCGGAGCCAGTCTCATTTGCTTTCCCTAAAAGCCGCTGGAGGAGCCAATATGTACGTGATGAATATTTCATCTCCTGAGCGTGGGTTGGCGGGAGAGCTGTGATCACCCGGGGAGGGAGCGCTGCCCAGCCGTGCCTGGGAAGGAGGGGCTGAGAAGGGCTGGCAGCGGGCTCTCAAAGAGGAAGGTTCCTGCACTCACCCACCTGCTCCCTCGACCTTGGCATTAGAGGCTCAGAGACGGTGGGGCAAGCCTGAAGCTGGGCACAAATATTTTGTGCTTCTTAAGAGCCTCTCGCTTTCCCCTGGGGGGTCATCTGCGGCTAAGGGCAGACTTTGGCTATCGGGCTCAGGGGTTCAGCTGTGCAAAGCCAAAGGTGTGGGGGGGATGATAAACATGTCATGATCCTTGTCTGTAGTGGCTTCGAGCTAGGAATCCTGTGAGTTATTATCCCGGGACAGGCAGGGAACCACAGTCTGAGAAAGACAGGGTGTTGGGGGGGGGGGAGAAGGAGAGGAGTACGCCGAATCTCCACATCTACTCCTGGCCCCTCTGTTTCTCTTTCTCCCCTCATCTAGGACCTTGACCTTGCCCAGCAATGACCAAACAACTGCTCAGTTCTGAAACTTGAGTAGCCATGCTGCCTGTTCTCTCACTAGTTGATTAACTTGTGAGCCTCCTTAAGCCTCAGTTTCCCCACAAAGAAACAATATGGGTCACATTACCTAGGGAAATTACCCTGAAAGGCCAGCAGAGTGTCTAATAGATGGGGTGCCTAGGATTCGGGAGTTTGAACATTTTCACCCCCTACTCCCTCCCACGCATGCACACATATACACACACCACTACCATGCATCATCATTAGATTTGCCCACTATCCACCTCCGGTGGAAGAACAAAGGATCATAGTTACCTCCTCTCCACCCATTGCCTTCCTTTCCCTCTACCTGTCCATACTCATACTCCACACCACGCAGCTCTGTTCCCTGAGAAATGCGAGTATGGGGAAGGATGCAGAGGTGTCCAGCTGCCTGGGCCTCAGTCAGCCCTGGTCTTGATGACTCCCTTTCCATGTCCCTGTCACCCCTCTCAGCCCCTTGTCCCTCCGTAGCCAGGTCCCGCCCCTCCCCCACTGGTCAGATGCGATCCCGTCCCTCGTCCCCACCCACCACATTACCCTCTGAATACTCTCATTATACCATTACTAATTAGGGCTGCTCAGCAAATTGGCGGCTGCATTAGAGGGAGACAGTGTGCAGGAGCATATGGCATAATATCGTATTAATGAACACTCTAAATTCAAACCCGGGTCAGCTGCTCGCTTCTTGCCAGTGTCACCCACACCGCGGGGAGGGAGGGAAGGAGGGGAAAAGCAGTCAACCTTTCCCTGGCTTTCCATGCCTGTCTCCAAACATGCATTCCCCAGCGTTGGCTGGGCTACATGGGTATGATTGGGAGTAGGATGGGATGGGTCATTTCTGGTGAGTGGGGAGAGAAATCAGAATCTGGGCCTAGGTGGGGGGCTGCAGGAGGGATCCCCCACTATGTAGAAGTGGACACATATAATCATAACTAATAATAATATTAACCCAGGCTAGACCTGTGGCTACCTAGATTATTTTGATGCCTCCCAGTACTACTGCGGAAGGGGCTTGGAAGGAAGGGGCAATTTGAAGACCACTCGGGCCAGGGTGCTTTCTTGAGGTCACAGGTGGCTGAGCTGGAACCCTTAAGCCTGGTCTTTCCCTGTTCTGGGACTGATAGTGACAGCAAAACTCATTCGTCCTCTCTCCCGTGCCTCTTTCTCTGTGTGCAGATCTGCAAAGCACCAAATTCTGGTGCCGATCTTCAAGTCCTACAAAGAAGGAGTCTGGGTGTGGTGAGTGGGATGATGCTGAGTCTGTCCATGGAACCTTCCTTCAGATAGAGATGAGCCTTGACCAAGACACCTGAGAGGAATGGAAACACCCAAGGCAATGCTGACGTCTGTCTTTCTTCCCCTGGGCTGGTCAGGACAGTGTCCACGGATGGCAGAGATCCAGGATTGTGACTGACTTTCTGAAGCATCGTGGCTGCTGGTTCTGAGCAGGGACGCACCTGAAAAGGCTTCCCTGCTGCCTGTCTTGCTTCTGCAGGCTGGTGTCAATGGTGCTTTGATGGAGTAACAGAGCAAAAGACTGGCTGCCCAATGCCTTCTAGGCCCTTAAACTGGGGAACTGGCCCTTTCCCAGGTTTTCTACCTCTGCCCAGGCTCATCTTGGTTCTGCATAAAGCATCTTTCAACAGTTCCCTCCCGAAAAGCCTATGTTGATTATTAGGGACTCCTATTGAAAAGTGTCCTCAACCTTACAAGTGCATTTCTTTATCAGAAGAGGAAGGGGTAGTAGAACTTGGCTAAATTTCCATCCAATCCAAGCAAACAGAATAGCCCAGTTTAGAATGAGGCATCGTCATGGTGCTTTAGGTATGTGAAGGTGTATGGGCTAGGAATCAAGATGGCGTCCCAAAAGAGTTCCAGTGGAAGCCCCCTCCAGGCCCTTTTCTGGCTTCAGTCCTGGCCCCTTCCCTGTCTTCCTTGTGATGATCGGCAGATGCTTTGGGTCAGCCCTTTCTCTCTCAGATCTGACGGGGACATTGAGTTCCCACTCACTCTGGGGCCCATGTGATGCAGATGGGATGTGCGGAATGACACCGCTGGAATCTAGGGCTTTAACCTCCAGGTTATGCTGAGCCTCCACAGCCCCCATTCTCCCAAGCAGCTCTATGGAAATAGAATGTATTGAAGGAGTGACTGCCTGTCTCCAAGGCTGTCCCCTCAGTAATAGAAGTCCCGTTACCTATACTACCATCCAGAGCTCCCTGCTGGTCCCATTGGGATAACAACAGGTATGGAGGGGAGTAGCATAGGAGAACCCCTCCTCCCAGACCTGCAGTAGAAGTAGAGGCCCAGGTGAGGAAGAGGGATCCGCACAACTCTGCCTCCCTTCAGCCTCCTGACTGGCTGTCAGCACTGTTTCCTCTGTTCCTGCGCACTGCCACTCGGGCCAGGATCATAGGATCATTTTCCTTTGTCTCACAGATCATAGCCCTCCTTCCTGCAGCTTTCACAGCGAGGAGTCCAAGAAGAGAAAATAATCGAAGCCCCTCCCAGCCTGGGACCAACGGGCAGAAGGCTGAGGCGATATCAAGCCGTGGGCGCCAATTACTTTGTCTGCCCCCTCCCTGCAGCTTGGAGCCCCCACCCTCTAGAGAGGTGTTGGCTGAGCTCTGGATTTTACAAGTAGCTTGTCCAGGCTTGCCTGCAGGCTAGAATGCCCTCCACGCCATCTCTGGGAGGCAGTGATGTAGCTCTGTGGTGACTTAGGTACTTGTGTATGAGAGGAGGGAAGGAAGAAGGAAGCCTGGGGAGATGGTTTAGTGGGTAAAAGCGTTTGCTGCACCAACCCAATAATCCAAGTTGATTCCCCAGAACCTATGTAAAACACTGGATGCAGTGGCGAGTTTCTATAATCTCGGTACTCCTCTGGCGAGATGTGAGGCACAGACAAGTCAGTCAGTCTGAAGTATGCTGAGCACTGCACAACATCAAGATACAAAAAAGACCATGTCTCAGCTAGATGGAAGACAAGAACTGACTCCTGAAAGTTGTGCTATAATTTCTAAACGTACATTGTGACATATATATCCGTGTATACACACACACACTCGTGTACACATATATACACACGTATGCAATAAATAAGCAAATAAACAATTTTAAAAGAGGAGGCTGGGGTGATTGCTCAGTGATCGAAGCACTTGCCAGGCCAACATAAGGATGTGAGTTTAGATCCCCACAATCCACGTAAATGTAGTGTGGGGCTTAGTGAACTACCTATATAATTTGAACCTTTGGAAATCAGTTGGGGGAGCTCCAGAACGCCCTAACCAGCAAAAGTAGCCAAATCAATGAGCTAACTTTGCTTCAGTTGGGAGACCCTGCCTTAATGATTAAAGTGGAGAGCTGCTGAGAAAAACTCCTGATAGCAACCTTGGGCCTCCACGGGCCTGTGTACACAGCAGCTCCTATGTGCCTCCACACATGTGAACATGTACACACACACACACACACACACACACACACACACACACACATACACGAGGAAAGAGGTAAAGTGCTTTCCACAAAAGCACAAGGCACTGAGACTGATACCCAGATCCCAAATAAAAAGCCCATTGTGGTGGCCCAGAACACTTGTAAACCCATAGCCAAGTGTTGGAAACAAATGGGTTCCTGGAGCTTGCTGGCCAGCCAGCCTATCTTCATCTGTGGGTCCCAGGTCCCAGTGACAGGCCCTGTCTCAAAAAAACAAAAAGTGGATGGCCTCTGGAGAATAACACCAAGTAGACCTCTGGCCTCTGGATGAACACAGATACATGCACACACATCTGCATGCACACACACAAGCTCGTACACTTAAACACAAGCACAAAAACACAGAAAGGCAGGGATAGAGCTAGAGACACAGAGAGCTCCAACATTCCAAGGAGGCTGGGCCCCTTCCCCAGGGAGGAGCCACTGACCTGGCAGGGAGCTCAGAGGTCGTCTCTTTAGAAGCCTGAGCCTAGAATTCAGAGAAGTGAGGCGACTGGCTCAGGTGATGAGCTCAGAGCTTCACCTGTGGCCAAAGGCACTTTGTCCATGTGACTAGAACTCTGATCAAAGGTACCCTAAATACTGGAACCCCAAGTACACATTTTGCACAGGTGTCCCCCCTTGCTCTGTATCAAGGGTGAGGATGGGACCAAACAACATAATCTGTGGTTCCGAACGCAAAGCAAAAATGCAAGGCCCTTTGTTCAGAGCATTAAAGTTTTCAAGACAGAAAAGCATCAAGCATGAAAGCTTCTAAGCTCCGGACCCCTTGCATAGATTACCAGCTTGTGAACCTGGTCCTTGACAAAGACTATGCAGCCAGGAGACCTCACACTCATCCTAGAGGTCTCCTGTCTACATTCAAGGTGCCACGATCACAGTCGTAGCCACCATCTCTTGCCAAGAGCAGTCAGTTTGGAGGGGAAAAGCCAACTCAGAACTCTGGGCACAGACTCTGGTACACAAGGGAGAAGCTACCTAGTAGTGAGATCTGTAGATATTAGATATTCTCTCTCTCTCTTATTTTGTTTTTGAGACAGATTGGTCTCTAATTCATTATATAGCCCAGTCTGGCCTCAAACTCTCCACCCTCCTGAGTGTTGGAATGACAGACATGTGCCCCGTGCCTAGCTAGCTCTGTAGGTTTCAGAGGGAAGCAAGAGCCAGGCTTTCCTGGGCGCTGTGTTTCCTTAGTATTTCCATGGGGAAACCTCATGGTGCTCACTTTCGTGTCATGCAATGCTTTATGCAAGGACACCCATGCTGGTACTTTATGTGAGCACAAGTTGCACATACCACCTGTGGGTGCAGTCACAAATTCAGTGGATAGTGTACAGACTCACCCCCCACCGCCCCCCCAGCAGCCACCGCAGGTGCCCTGGCCTCTGTGATGGAGGGCATGTTCCTATCCTCAGGCATCTGCATCGGAATTCAGGCCCTTGCCAGCCTGTTCCCTGCTTGCTAACTATAAACTATCTGATTTATATTCATTAACCAGTTCTAGACAGCGGCAGGCACAGCAAACTTCAGTGGGGGACATGCCTCCATCGACAGGTCTACTGCATTCAGTTAATTAAGGGACTGTAATTGTTGTCCAGGACAAGGGTCCCCGGGGCATAGGCTTTGTAAATAACTTCCCTCCACTACCCCTACCTCTCACCCCGCCCTCTCTGATCACTACCCTTCTTTCCAGGTCTCAGAAGCCAGGTAAAGGAACCAAAGCAGGATAAGGACCTGTGAAGTCTTGGATGCAGGCGATGCCTGTCTAACCTCCTGGCCCCAGGGACCACAATTCCAGGTCTTGAGGCGGGCTGAGGTGAGTCAGGGCAGAAAAACCTGGATTTTGATGTTTATACTAAGTCCAGGAAATAAGGGCTATCTCCACATGTGCCTTGATGTGTGCACAAGCATGCATGTGCACATGTACACATACACCCTTCTAGAGTCCTCTGCTTATGCCATTTCTTCCTCATCAGCTTTCAGGCCCACCCTGTGAACTTAGTCTAGAACCTGGGTGCTGGACAGGCTTGACATCTGTCAAGCACAAGGCAAGAAGACTTTATGGGTCAGACAGAGAATTAAGCAAGAAGGAGCCATCTCATCAACTCTATAACTGGAGGGAGGTAGCTCTTACAAGCATCTGACAAAGGGTTGGACTTGGTGGTACACACCTGCAAGCCCAGTCTCTCGGAAGATGAAGAAATTCAAGGCCAGTTTGGACAAGTTAGTGAGACCCTATCTCAAAATAAAAAAATAAAAATTTGGGGACCTGGGACTGAGGATATAATTCCTTACAGTTCTTAGATAATTAAGTGCAAGGTCTTGAGTTCAGCCTTTAGCACTTCAGAAAAAAGGAGGGAAGAGGAAAATAGTGGAAGAAAGGAAAGGAAAGGAAGGAAGGAAGGAAGGAGGGAGGGAAAGAAGGAGGGAGGGAGGAAAGGAGGGAAGGAGAGAGGGAGAGAGGGAGAGAGGGAGAGAGGGAGGGAGGGAGGGAGGGAAGGACGGAGGGAGGGAGGGAGGTTTGATCATTTCAGAACTTTCAGACTATGGGAGAACTTCCTTCCACTCCTTTAGAGAAGAGGCGCCATCTAGCAGCTCCTACCTGGATAGGAGAGAGAATCCCTCCACTGAGAAAATTTCTAGTCTGACGTAGAGGAAGAGGCATGAGGTAGTCTAGGAAAACAAATTAGATGAGGATGGTACAAGCACAGCAACCAGTATAATAGATGGCACCTGAGATAATTGTGATCCCCGAGAAAGCCAGAGGCCCTCCTGGGCTAAGCTAAGCCCAGAGCTTCAACTCGAAGGACAATACAACCTTGGGAATAGATGAGTCCACTGGAACCTGCATAGACAATGTTCAGGTGCTTACGATGTGCTAAGGACACAATGACAAATCAGACTGTTAGTGGGAGTTGATGGGAGTTAGTGGGATGTAACTCAGTGGTAGAGCATTTGACTGGAATGTTCCCCAACATTACAAAAAAAGAGAGAGAGAGAGAGAGAGAGAAAGAAAACACAAAAGGATTCCTGGGGTCTAAACCTCTCAGAGAACAAAAGATGGGAGACAGTCTATGTGCTTGTATATATTCATGAGTGTACCTGCCATGCGTATGCATGCATGTGATCTTGATACACGCATGTTTTCCACACATCTGTACAGAGCGCCTGCTGCATTTCAAATGCTCCCTGGGGGCACAAGACAAACAGCAAGTGTGACAGAAAAGGTTTCTGACCTTACAGAACCTATAGACACCCGTGTGAATGTGAGGGTACATGTGTGGTACTGTGTATCTACCTGTAGGAGTGTCCACACCCTCTGCCCACTCAGGACTATTCTCCCGGATGAATCCCCTCCAACAACTTTGAACCTGTGACCACTTCTGTTCACACCCCCCCACTTCCACCTCTTACTGGGGAACTGGGATCAGTTGCCCTTAAGTTCCTCAATAATGACACTGAACTCAATTGGAACTGACTCCTGTTAACTTTATTTGCAGTTTAGGATCATCGGTGCTCTTCCTCCAGCCTTCACCCCACCCCAGCCCATGTCCACTACTACCTTCGAAGTGACTTAAAAAAATTATGGACCATTCAGATGATTCAGTAGGGAAAGGTAACCTGCCCTCCTTCCCCAGAGTCCACGCAGTGGAAGGAAAGAACCAGCTTCTGAAAATTGTCCTTTAATACCCTCATATGCAGATGAAGACACATGTGTCCCTGTTTCTGTCCCCCTTTCTCATTCCCAAAATGTTTCTATTATTGTGTGTTTGTGATATATGTGTGGGAACATGTGCCATGGTGCATGTGTGGAGGCTAGAGAACAACTTTATGGAGTTGGTTCTTTTCTTCCACCTTTACATGGGTTCCAGGAATCAAACTTGGGTCTTCAGACAAGTGCCTTTACTAGCTGAGCTATTTTGTGGATCCCAAAGTAAATTCTGGCCAGATGTTCTGAAAGTGGGTATTTCATTTGGCTCTAACTAGATGGAGTCTAGCAGAGAAGAGAAAATAAGTTTCCCTGTTCCTCCTCTCTCACCCCACCACCTCCATTTCCACCTATCAGCCCTTATCTGAAAGAAAAATTAGAGCATTATTAGGAGTTTCATTAGGGGCAAGCAGGTTGGGAAAGAAATTACATTTTGGCTCCTTCTCAGCCTTTGTAAGTATTAAGTGGTTTGATCAATGGTGTTCACACAATTAATTCTACCTGATCCTACAGAGTGACAGTATCGACAGTTGGGTTTCCCCAACTTTGTCTCACAGAGTTGGACGGGTGCGACCACTGGTGGAGCTCTTTGTCAAATGGCACACTCAGGCTCATATAGGTCAGGGCATCATGGAAAGATTAAATGACTGGACTCCAGACCAGAGGAGGTGGTCACCCAGATTCTGCCTGTAATGTCCACATGACTGCAAAACAGAATCTGCTCTCAGGCCTCACCCAGCCAAGACCCCCTTCCTGGGACAGGACAGGGCCACGAGTGTCCTCACCTGGCCCTCCCCGGGCCTAGTCCCCCGCTGTCTTCTTGTATTTCATTCATGCCTGCTTTCCTTAACCCAACAACTCCTCTTGGGTCTTTGGAGGATGTGGAAGTTGTTTGGCATGGCCCCTGTGGAATATGCTCTTCTTTTGACACTTTTTTCCTTATTTATTTTTATTCATCTCTATGTGTGTGTGTGTGTGTGTGTGTGTGTGTGTGTGTGTGTGTGTGTGTGTGTCTCACAGGACACTGTGTATTTGTGTGGAGAATCAAGAGTGACTTTGGGAATCATCCTAGAGTGTTTCTACCTCTTTGTTGCTTGGCTCTGGGATTTCCCACGCTTTGCCCACAAGGGCCAGAAGTATAGGCCACTGCCATTTCCATCTGTTGTTTTTAAATGGGACTTGGGATCTGAACTGAGGACCTTCTGCTTATGAGGCAGAGTCTTAACCCCTGAGCCATGTCTCCAACCCTATGTTCTTCCTTTGAAGACCTAAGTTTGTTTCTACCTCTTTGTTGCTTGGCTCTGGGATTTCCCAGGCTTTGCCCACAAGGGCCAGAAGTACAGGCCACTGCCATTTCCATCTGTTGTTTTTAAATGGGACTTGGGATCTGAACTGAGGACCTTCTGCTTATGAGGCAGAGTCTTAACCCCTGAGCCATCTCTCCAACCCTGTGTTCTTCCTTTGAAGACCTAAGTTGGCCTCACACTTGCTGTGTGGCCAAAGATGACCTTGAACTTTTTTCCTCTCTTTACCAATTGAGCTACTTCCCCAACACCTAATTTTTTTAAAAATGTATTTTATTTAACTATTTGTTAAAGCAAAAATCTTGTGTAGCCCAGCTAGCTACAGAAATGTCTTGCTAATCCCCTTGCTAATTCTTTGTCCTAATTTTGTGGAGTAATACTACAACTCTCAAAGGTAGGGAAACTGAGGCACAGGCCAGTTAGCTAGCTCTCACAAGGCCACATAGTTCATACCTGATGGAGTCAGGATCTTTTCCAGATACTGCCACTCAGTGCCCATGGTTTTAATCATTACCATATTTTATTTGTTAACTTTTCTATTTTGCTGTACTGGGGATTGAACCTAAAGCCTCGTACACGCTAAGCACGTGTTCTATCATTGAATTATATCCTTAGTCCATTTGTCTATGTGGCGGTAGGGGGTGTGCATGTGTATACAGGTGTGTAGGTGTGCATGAAGGCCAGAAATCAACATTGGAGCTATCCACTTTGTTTTTTAGGACAGGGTCTCTCACTGAAATCTGGGCCTTGTTGATTAGAAAAGTCTGCCCCCAGCAGCAGAGAGATGGCTCCATGGGTTAAAGCTACTGCATGCAAACCTGGTGATCTGAGTTTGATTCCTGAAGCTCCCATGATGGAAAGAGAGAACTGACTTCTGACAGTTGCCCTCTAACCTCCACATACATACTGTGGTTCTCTCTCTCTCTTTTTCACACATACGCATGTGTGCGCATGCATACACACACACACACACATACACACACACACACATACACACATGAATAAGCTGACCTACCTATTTCCCATTTTTTTTTAGCTTTTCATTTTGAGACATTGTTTCCCTGTGTTCCCCCAGCTGGCTTTGAACTTGAGGTTCTTTTGCCTCAGTCTCCTGAAGAGCCCCCATTACCTGATTAGCTGGGCCTGCTAAACCATTGTCCTATAATGATGTGGTTTTTATTGAGCAATCCTTTTACTGATGTTAACCTGCATAAACTCTATTTTTTAATGATTTCCTACACAAAGTATTTCAGTGACACTCAGTGAAACACTGTCAGTGATTCCATCTTCCAAGTAAATTGGGGCTCAGAGAAGTTAAGAGACGTTCTCGAGCTCACACAGCTAGTCGCCTGCCACACCCGCTCAGGCGTGTGCAGATGCTCAGTGTTACCCCAGTGGAAGAGCAGAAAGAGATGAAGGGCAGCAACGGCCAGAGTCATCAAGACAGACTCAGCAACAACAGAACCCAGATATGTGACTGCTGGCCTCCCTCTGCCTGTCTACTCAAACGGAAAGGGAAAAAAAATCATTTTCAGCAGGTGCCTTGCAGCCTTACATTTAAGAAAAATGCATGGAATTAAGTTTCTGTAAAGCCAGGAAAGCTGAACCAAACCATCATTGGGGCTTGAAATGAGATTTTATGTTTTCCTCGTTCTGGGCACAGGGCCATCAACGGTGCCACGTGCCAGGCTGGTGAGGGCCACTTGTTCGTTGGGGACAACAGGGGGCCGGTGGCTAGTTTCCCAGCCTGGCCATGCCCTGGTGAGCACCAGCTGCTTGGGGTCCATCGGCAGACCGGCGCTCTGAGCGCAGTCATCTGGATGATCTATCCAGCTCCTCGCCGTTCAACGTGTGCCTTTCACGGCCTCGGCAGCAGCCCTGGGGGTTGTCAGGAGTGCAAAGGGCCCGCCCGCTGAGTGAGCATGGGTACCTATCAAGATCTGGGTGGATTCCTGCCCATCATGGTGTGAGCAACCAGCCCTGCTCTAGCCAAAATCCAACAGAGGATGGTAGACAAGTCCCCAAGGCCTTTCTTCCTTGTCCTTGGCCCCCACTGAGCAGGGCACAGAGAAGGAGGCAGAAGGAGACCCATCCTACCCGATCTGCTCCAGCAGCCTGCCAGCCACAGGCAGAGTGGGTGGGGGCTGGGATGTTTGTCTCTGTCAGCAGATCCTTCTGGAAGGAGAGTCAAGGTGCCCCTAGCTCCCTCCCCTCCCACACAGGACGGAGTGTTGAGAACGCTGTGTGCAGACTGGTAGGGCAGGTGGCCAAAAGTGCTGGGTTCACCTTCCTAAAGGCCCATCACTGCTCCGTAGGCTCTGTGCTCCCAGAGCCCGTCCCCGAAGGTCACGGCAAGGAGCGCCTCCTCTCTGGAGCATCCTGCCAGGTGCCTGCTCCTTCCAGTCTTCCCCTAGCCACCTGGCCCTCAGGAGCAGCCCCTGCACAGTCAAAACCAGCCTTCTGGCCCTCTGCGGCTCCCAGCACACCATCCCCTCAAAGGGACATCTGCTCGGTGTTTCTTCCCCATGTAACTGCCTGAAAAACAGAATCTTAGAGGTTGTGGGTAGTCGTGATGGTCAAAGGCTATGACTCTGGTGTTTGGTCTGACTCAAGAGAAGTAGGTAACATCTGACTTCCAGCCCTGCTGTATTTAAATCAGCAGGGGAATCTACAATACACTGATGCCTGTTACACAGGCCAGGCCAGATAAGGCAGAACTTTTTGTGGGATTAGTGATGAAGAAGTGTTAGTATCCCCTTCCCATGTGTGTGTGTGTATATGTGCATGCGTGTGTGTGTGTGTGTGTGTCTTAAACAGGGTCTTATGTCACTGTTTAGCCAACAGTACATTGTAAACTTCTGATCTTCCTATCTTCATCTCCTGAGGGGTGAGATTATAGACATACGCTACCAATGCCATATTTCTGGGGTCCCAGGAAATCAAACCCAGAACTGCATACAAGCTAAGCAAGCACTCTACCAACCCAACTACATCCTCAGCCCAAGAAATTAGTATCTCTAAAATACTGACTCACATGTAGGATGAGAACCAGTGAGCCAGTCCACATTGCTGATGAGGAGGTTGTGACCCACAAAGTAACAACAATGACATGGCTGCATCCCCAGAGAAGGCCATGCTCAGGGGCCCATAGTAGATGGACAAGCACAGACCTGGCTTGGCCACCCATCTGATTAAGATCAAACTCAGGCATAGATGTAGCAAGAGGAATAAAGACTCTGATTTCCAAACTTCCACAGAGATCCTTCTTCCCTCCATCCCTCACTGAGAGGCAAAGCCTGTTACAAGAACTCTGCCCTTCAGAAGCTGTGATCCTAGGCAAGTTGCCAAATCTCCTTGATACTTAATTTTCTCACCAATAAGAAAAGGAGACACCACTGTATAAGACATTGCACTCAAGGTAAGGGTGCTGCATCCAGGAACTCACTGCAATGAGACTTGTCCTTACCAGACCTGCACAATGGCTGACATAGACTGGTGAGGATCTCAGGAGAAATAATTACATGCAGTGGAAGCCTTAGGGGCTAGGGCTAGACAGATGAAGGGTAGTGTCTCTATCAGTGGGTCTGCCCAAGGAAGGGTCACTTGATCTGCCACAGGCCCAAACCTCCACTACAGCGGATGATCTAGAGAGAACCCTGGGACCCATTGAAGCAGATAGACAGGAAGGTGGGAGGGAGTGGGATGAATTGATGAAGGGAGGGAAGGAAGAGAGGGAAAAGAAGAGGGGGACAGGATAATTACTCAATATACTTGTAAAACTAGGGAAAAAAGAAAAGGAGAACATTGTATAAACTGCAGTCTTGTGGGAGGATATCTAACACAAATAGATGTTCAACAGAATGCTGATACACAGATTTATGAATGAGTGGATAGACACATGGATGGATGATAGAAAGGGATGGATGGATGCATGGATGGATGGATGTGTAGATGGATGAATGGATGAAATAGTTGACTGGGTATATGAGTGGATGGATGGGTGGATGGATAGATGAATGAGTAGAAGAATAAGTGGCTGAGTAAATGGGTGGATGGATGGAAGAACAGTTGGGTAGAATAAGGGATAGATGGATGAGTGGGTGAATGATAAAATATTGGATGTATGGATGTATGGATGGATGGATGGATGGATAGATGGATGGATGGATGATGGATGGAAAAATAGGTGGCTGCATTGATGGGTGGATGGATTATATAATACTGGATGGATTGATGGATGGATGTATAGATGGAAAATGGATGGATGGGTAGATGGGTGGGTGGACAAATGGAAGAAGGATGGATGGATGGATAGATGGGTGGATGGGTGGTAGATAGATGATAGAAGACTGATAGAAGATAGAGAGATGGTTAGATGAATAGTATAGACAAACATCTAGGCTATTCCCTGGAAGAGGCATGGGATACTCTACCTAGAAGTCTACAGACCTGAAATACAATCTTAAGGGAAGCTGTTCATCCAAGTCTCCAGATCTGTTGGGAGGACTGGAGGCAGCTAGGCCTCTTCTCCAGGTAGGATCTATCCACACAGTGAAATATTTCAGACAACAGTGTAGATAACTTGACAGAGGAATGAGTATGCCATGCATCCGCCTGTTCCACTGCAGCAACCCTGGCTTCACTAAGGGAGAGATTAAGACCTCTCTTCCTTGCTGGAACGGACAGGCGTGGGGTCGGAGGGATGGTATAGGCAAGTAAGTCTGGTTAGCAGTGGGAGAAGACATTATATTCAGGTGCCCCCAGCAGGACTGGAAGGTGGGGGATGAGAGGAAGTTGCTCTGGATCTTTCTGTGTCTGCAGGCTCCAGCAGACCTCTTTCTTCCACCCTCTGAGCCATTGTCACCTTTCTAGTCAATTTCCTGGCTCCCAGTTCCCCACCTGTCTACCCTTGACTCCCCTCCCCCCTTTAATTAAAGCTGCAGTTCCTAGCCTTCCTTCCCTATCATTCCCACCCATGCATGTCACCCTAACCTCGGCACAAGCTGCTCTCTCACAGGTGAGACTGGGCGGGGCCACCCTTGTCGGCTCCATCATCTCTACTTTGATGCGACAAGACTCCCACGGAAAGAGACATCAAGCTGTCGGGGATCACAGAAGAACAGGGAGTGTCTCCTGGACTCTGAGCTGCCATCCAGGGCCAGGAGGGGCACTGACTGCCTTTCCTTCCTTGAGCAGGTACAAAAGAAGCCACATGAACACAGCCGGCCTTTGAAGCTTGCCTTTGAAACCCGCGCTCTTGGGTCCATGCCAAACACAAGCCCCCACCACCTCCTCAGCCCTCATGGCTGCCTCGACAGCTGGGGCTACACCTGAGATCAAAGGGTCCTCCCTAAAACCTCTCCACATCAGACTTTCTAGTCCCTGGGTTGTGGTGACACTCAGGGCCAGGGGCCTGTACCAAGGATCCTGAAGAGAGTGGTTACAAACAGATTACAGGACCGTGAGACACATGCTCCCAAATGCGTACTGGATTTCCACCGTCTGCTGGATGTGATCTCACATGCGAATGGAACCTAGAATTCCATTGTACATATGAGGAAACAGGCTATCCTTGTCCAGGACTTAGGATTAAAAACCATTTGATCCCAAATCCTGAGCTCTCTCCCCATTTATAAAGTTCTGCTCTGCTAAAGATAGAAGATGCTTTCTAAAATCTGAGCATGATGGTGAAGTCTGTAATCCCAGCTGCTTGGTGAGGATGAGGAGGATAGACTAGCTTAAGCTACAGAGAAAGTTCAAGGCAACCTGAGTAATTTAGAGTCTAGGGCTGGGGATAGAACACAGTGGTAGAGCATCTGCATAGCATGTGTGAGGTCCTAGGTTGTTCTTTTCTTTTCCCAATAGCGTGTACATGTACACACACACATACACACACAATACTACATGCATTGAAGAGGCTGCCACTTTTTTCTTTCCAAGACCCCTCATATCCCTTCTTCCCTCTACAGGATGGCAACCAGGGATCTTCCAAGACCCACTTTTCCTGAAGTTTCCTCAGGAGCCGCACTTTGCATTTGTCTCCCTTGCGTTGAGGACTGGACAGCTGCTTGTAAAGAGCAGGAATACACCAGCCTCAGATGATGGAGAAACAGGAGAGCCCCCCCCCACCAACTCAGCTTCTTCTCAGGGGAGATGTGGGGGGGGGTAGCGTCCCTTCCCCCTTCTCCCCACTCCCCTGCCTCTCACCTGACCCCTCAAAGGCCCCCTGCTTCCTCTCTTCCTCCCACCACATCATCTCCTCATCTCCTGGCCTCTTACCTCGCTCCAAACTACCTGATCAAAGGCAAGAAGCTGGGAGCCACTAATGACCTCCTTCTCCTCCCTCCTGTTCCCCTTCCCACCCCTCCTCTTCCTGCCAGGTCATAAATAACCCTTTCTGGTGGGTAGTGGTGGGGAAACCAGGATGGGGGGAGATGGAAGGTCCTGCATCAGCTCTTGTGGGTTTACTGAGGAAGCTGAGGCCCACAGAGAAGATGACTTTTCCTGTGGCCACACAGCAGATTAGCAGCTGAACTGGATCAGGACACCTAAACAATGAAGAGATTTCTTTCTCTCCGGCACAAGCGTCTGAAAAGAGAGGCATCGTGAACTGCAAAACAATCATGCTGGCTAAAATTTCTGCTGTCACGGGCATCATGTGTTTGAGCTATCTAACGCAGCAGCCAGGAGTGTTTGGTGACTCTCCAGTGTGACCATAGAGATGTACCTTCAGCTTTGTTTTAATACATACAAGTCCACATTACTACAGCTACAGACAACTAAAAGTGTACAGGGTGCACATAGGCCCTAGTGCAGAGCTCAGAGCTGAAGTAACATTGTTTCTAGATTTTTCTGCTTGCAGAAATTTCCATATAAGGGGGCTGGAGAGGTGGCTCAGGGGTTAAGCCTCTGCCTTGCAGGCAGAAGGTCCTGAGTTCGGATCCTAGACCCCACGTACAAACATCCCCCCTGCTTCTGCCAGGCATCTATACGGGAACCACCATGGACGCCTCCACCTCCTTCTGCCCTGGGATTCACATATAGACGCCGGGCGGAAGCAGGGGCGGCCTGCGTTTCTGGTCCTGGTAGGGCGGAGCCTGTGAATCCCCGGGCAGAGTAAACAAGGGGAGGTGGAGGTGTCCATGGTGGTTCCCGAATTCATCCGTGGTTCTACACACACATACACATATACACACATGCGCACACATGTACACACGCACAATTGAATAAATAAATAAAACATTTAAAAAATATGCAGAAATGTATTTCTTTAAAAAAAAATTTCCATATAAGTTCTCTTCACACTGAACTTTTTGGTCTGAGTTTTGATGCAAACTTCTCCCATCTAGAATGTTGTTTGAGATTGTAAGAAGCAGCAAATGGCACAGTGAAAATTAAATGGGATGGCCAAGAGGGATAGACTCTGCGTCTGGCTTGGGAATAGAGGGCCAGACAAGGACAACTATCATGGAGGGACACCAAGGTGACTGGGGGATTTGTGTAGGTGGGGCTAGTAAAGAGGGATGCCACCACAGTAGGCAGGAACAGAAGTAAGCAAAGCTACAGAGGCACATTTGGGAGCCTTGTTAGGGGCTCAGGAAGCTTCTAGGCCCAGCAGCACAAAAATATGCCCTAGGCCTGTGACCCTCAGGCTCTTTCACCTTGTCTTGCTTTTAGCCTTTGCCCAGTTATTACAGCGGGCACCATAACCTCATCTGAGGGAGAAGGTAACCTGTCTGAAGTGATGGGAAGGGAAGGAAAAAAGTAAAACCAAGGAGGATGGCCAAGTACCTCTGGGCTGCATGAGAAATGAACAGGAATAGAGGGACCCCTGGCCTCCCCATTGGTAGTCTAATTCTGAAAGGTGGACAGATGCTAAGGCCACTTAGCATCTATACCCAGAGAGTCTTAATGTTCCTAAGTCTCCATCAGATTGGCTCAAGGCCTTAAATCACAGCCCTCTGTTCTAGGAAATGGGGAGAAAGAAGATATTGTCTCCATAGCCCAAGTGAAACATCTGAGAATTAGGGATCCAAAGAATACAAACAGGTACAGGTTAATAGGTGAAAAAAAAATGACAGAAAGATGAACCAAAGATGGGAACAGGCCATTTGTAAAAGAGATACTGCAAGGGAATAATAATAAAAAGAACAGGAAAAGATAATCAAACCCACCAATGATCAAGATAATGTAATTTTAACAATAGCACGACCTTACCTCATGTCCATTACATTGGTACAAATTAAAAGTCTGGCAGTACTCACATGATGATAAGGATGTAAAACAACTGAGAACAGACAATACAAAGTCGGGCAGATTATAAATTAAATCAATACCTTGTCCTTTTGATGTTGTTTGGTAATTTCGGTACTGGCACTGGACCTAAAGCCTCATGCATGTGAGACAAGTACCCTACTACGAGTTACATACTCAGCCCTCCTTTTATTTTTTTGATTTTGTTTTAGTGTTAAATTTTGAGTCAGAGTCTGACTAAATTGTCCAGATAACCTTGAACTTATGCTATAGTCTTGAGGTTTTCCTGCCTCAGAATTCTGAATAGGTGGGATTATAGATCTATACCAGCGTTATAGGCTTTTTTGGAGGGGCCATTTGCCAGTATCTCATAATATTGTTGGTGTTGTACCCTATTGTGGGAGCTTTTGCCTGGTCATGTGATTTGTTTCGGCCAAAGAAAAAGTGAGACAAGAAGAGAGGCTTATTTTTGTTGTTTATGGATTTTTAGTTCTTTGCTTGCTTGTTTGCTGGATGGTTGGTAAAAAGAAAATCTGCTGTGTAGTTGGGACTAACCTCAGCTTTTTTTCAACTTTTTGCTTGTGTTGTTGTGTTTGTTTGTTTGTTTATATTGAACAGGTCTCATATATCCCAGGCTGGCCTTAAATTTGCTCATGATAGCTGGTGATAGCCTTGAACTTCTTCCTGATCCTCCTGTTTTCACTCCTGAGTGCTGAGATTTCAAGTGCACACTAATGCACCCAGCACAACACAACACAACACAACACAGCACACACACACACACACACACACACACACACACACACACACACAGAGTAAAGTGGTTTAATAAGTCTTGCCCAAGAGTGGCTGGTCTCCTGGAGAACACTGCCTCTTAGAAGCTGTTGGAAAATCAGCTGCATGGACAGGCCATGGTGCAAAGAACTGAAGATCTCTGATAATGAGACAAGGACCCACATTATTGGCCCAGATGACTTGGATGTCCTAGGTGTGGAAACTGTTCAGGAAATGCCTCAGACTTTGTGCAAAGCTGCAAGCTGTCTCTACTGTGCCTGTTTGAATTTCTTTTTCTTTCTTTCTTTCTTTTTGTTTCCTTTTCTTTCTTTCTTTCCTTTTCTTTCTTTCTTTCTTTCTTTCTTTCTTTCTTTCTTTCTTTCTTTCTTTCTTTCTTCCTTTCTTTCTTTCTTTCATTTTATATTTTTTTATTTAATGTTGCATGCATGCATATAGTGGCTTTATAATATTTTCAACCCTTACTCCCATTTTTTATCCCCCCTCCTTTTTCCCTTACAACCCTTCATCTCCCCTGCCAGATTCCCTCCTATTTTCAAATCTTTTTCACTTGTATAGCCCACTGTGTTTCATCCAGTCTATGATGACTTATGCCTAATCTGATTCATCTCTAGCTCACTCTTTCTTTCTTTCTTTTTCTTTCCTTTCTTTCTTCCTTCCTCTCTCTCTCTCTCTCTCTCTCTCTCTCTCTCTCTCTCTCTCTCTCTCTCTCTTTCTCTCTTTCTTTCTTTTCATGTATATGTGGAGACCAGAAGTCAATGTTGGGTAGTTTCCTCAATCACTCTCCATTTTTAAAAAATTTTCTGTGTGTGTGTGTGTGTGTGTGTGTGTGTGTGTGTGTGTGCAGATGCATGTGTGCCATGGTACATGAATGAAGGACAGAAAACAACCTTCTGAAGTTGGTTCTCTCCTTTCAACTTGGGTTACGGGGTTCAAACTCAGATCACCAGGTTTGCATGGCAAACAGCCATCTCACATTTTCCTTTCTCTATCTTGCCGGTGCTGTGTTTATAGGTGAACACCACTGCACCTGGCTTTTTTCAGTGAGTGACGGGGAATCCACACTCAGGTCTTCATGTTTGTGAGTGCAGCAAGCACTTTACCAACTGAATCATCTCCCCAGATTGCCTGCTTGAATTTCTAGCCACAGAATTGTGAGCAAATAAAAAGGATGTTGTCTGGAGCTGCACATTTGGGGGTGGTTTATGATGCTGCAATAGATAACAGATAGGCTTGTCGCCCCGCAATTCCATTCCAAGTTATATGCCCCAGAGAAACCCTTATATGTGTATACAAGGAAAAACATACAGGATGCTCTTCCAGCAAAGGATAAATGGAGGTATGTTCCTTCATTCAGGGGACATGGCACAGGATCACATGTGACGAAAAAGGTAAGACCCTCAAACATGCTGAACAAAAACACCTAAGGTGCAGAAGTTTATATATAAATTTTCATCTAAAAAAAGTTTAGAGACATGCCAGCCCATATGACATAAGGATCATACATTTATAATCTGTGGTTAAAACTTGCATGGAAAGAACACATCCTGTTTCAGCGAGGTTGCCCATGGGAAGGGTGGAGGAGAATGATTCTTAGGAAGAATATACAAGGAGATTCCATTATACTCATAATGTTTTATTTCTTTAAAATATGTATCTGAAGCAAATATGGCAAAATGTGAAGATTTAACAAAGCCAAGCCCAAGATACATGGTACTCATTATATTATTGTTTATCGTCTCCTCTGTGTGTAAAATATTTCATAATAAAAAATCCAATTTAGAAAAATAAGAATGGGGCAGGAGGCTATGAATGGTGAAGGATAATTTAAGAGGAGATAGATAAAAAGAGAAAGGTCTGATCCTCTTGGGCCTGGTCTCTGCAACCTCTTTCCAGGCCAGCTGCAATCAGCACAGAGGCCCATTGTATACTGAAGAGGAAGAAGAAAGAAAAAAAAAAAAAAAAAGACTACAGATCATCGGGCTGCTTCATGCAGGTGGAGGAGAAAAGAGAGATAGGAACATAGTGCTACATACCTATAATCCCAGAATTCAGGAGGAATGCCTGGTCTAAATTGTTGGCTGTTGTTAATGTTGTTTGTTTGTTTGGTTGGTTTGGGTTTTCTGAGGCAGAGTCTCTGGGATTACAGATATGCGCCAACACAACTGTCAATTTCTTGAGTCAAGGAGGAAGAACTTTGGGCCAATCAGGAGCCAGGTGGCCCTGGCATGTGCTAGGACACTGTGTGCAGCATCCTTATGTTTGTGAAGTTAGAAAGGGCTGCCCAGAAAGGTACAGCCATGATTTCCAATAGGAGAGCCCACTTCGAAGAATGACAAGGGTATCTGTGACTTCACAGGAAGTGGGTAGGAATTGCATTAATTACCACTTACTGAGGACCCAGCAGTGTGTGCTGGGCATGGTGGCACACACCCTGTAATCCCAGAAACTTCGGAGGCATAAGTGGGAGGTCATCCTCTGCTACCTAGCAAATCCCGACTGAAAACAAAACAACGAACCCTGAGAATTCTTGACAGGCATCATTTTATTTAGCTTTCACAAATCCATAAAGATAAAATTACTAGTCCGTTTATACCATTTTATAAAGGAGGATACTGAGCTCAGAGACACAAAGGAAGTTATCCAAATTGTTAATCTGTTAATCAACCTAGACTTTCTTGGGTGGGGCTCAGCCTTTGCCCATGGCTGGGGAGACTTGGTGCTGTCCTTTGTGCTGAAATAAGGCACGGGTCCTGACCTCCAGGAGCTTACCTTCCACTTCCAGGTAAGTTGTGAAAAAGCAAACAAATGATTCCAACTGCATCAAGCCATGACCAAATTAGGAAATTAATAAAAATAAGCCATATGACTAAGAGTTGTGGGACTTATATTCTTTAGTAATAGGTTGGGTCAGACACTCTGCAAAAAACCTTCCAATACACAACACCTGGAAATGCTGGGAAACCATTGAGGAGAATCCCCTGGAGTCAAAGCCAAAGAAGAGGGGTTCCACAGTACAGCATGTGCCTTGCACACACAAGGTCTTGGTTTTTATCTCTTTTGCTGCAAATAAACAAACAAAAAAGCCAATCAGAATAGTGTAACAAGGGAGAAGCTTCACGGCCAATTTGACGAACATGTGACTCTGAGCTGTAAAGGTCTCAAGAGGGACAGAAGATGACGTGGGAAGATGAAAGAGACACATACATGCATGTATGCATGGGTAAACACACACACACACACACACACACACACACACACACACACACACACACCATGAAGTCAAGGTCTTTCATCTGTCAACCAATTAAACTGGGAAGAAAATCTATTCACACAAAGGAAACGGACCAAGAAATGGGATCTCTACTGCCTTTTCCTGGACTACCAGGGAAAATAAGAAGACCTCTCATGAGAATTCTAGGACCAACATACAAGGCCAAATAACATCCATCATCCATGAGGCAGGAAAACACAAAGCAATTCATGAATAGCTTTGGACCCAAGGCTCGAGCTGAGACAGACACAGATCTTGCCTCCAGCCAGGACCTCCCCATCTTCATAAAGCTCTTCACACATGAGTCCCCATTCCAAAATCACCCAGTATGCAAGGAAATAAGTAACCATGACCGTCTGCCAACATCATGAGTTCCAGATTTAGATTCTTGTGGCTTTCTATAGGGATGAATTTATCAGACAGCAAAATATATGTGTCTTTAGCATGATTAAAGAGGGAATGTGTACAACTGAGAAGGTGACCTTTGATTGGTAGTCAGGAAAGAGTTTCTGGGGAAAAGATTTGAAATAAGAGCTGAATGAAGAGAAGGAACCAAGAAGAAGTAGAAAGTAGCCTGATAATAGTAAACTTCAAGTGCAAAGTTCCTGAGGTCTGACTTGACCGGAAGGAACAGAAAAATGCCAGTGTTTTGGTAAGGATGACCTTAAGATATTATAGTACAGGAGATGAAATAGAAGGTTCTGTAGGTTCTAGTGACAAAGCTGACTTTTACTCTATATGCCACAGAAAACCAGATTTCAGAAGAAGCTGGACAGGATTGGATTTGCATTTTGTTTTGCTCTGAGGTCTCATATAGTGAGACTAATCTCAAACTTGCTATGTAGCTGAGGGTGACTTAGCACTTCTGATTCTCCCGCTTCTACCTCCTGAGAGCTGAGAGTGCATGCAGCATCATGCCCAGTTGTTTGGGGTGCTGGGAATCAAACCCAAGGACTTTGTGCATTCTAAGCAAGCAGTCTACCCACTGAGCTCCATCCCCAGACCCCTGATTTGCATTTCAGAAACATCATTTTATAGCCCACATTATAATCTCTGATATACACACACTGAAGAGGCTGAGGCTAGATAATTCAGAGTTGGAGGCGATCCTGGGCTACACACCAAGACCCCATCTCAAAATAAATGTTTTCGTGTGGTGTGTGTGTGTGTGTGTGTGTGTGTGTGTGTGTGGTGTGTGTGTGTTTTAAGGTCTGCTTATGGTCTTATGGAGAAAGTATTTCAGGGAGGAAGTATGGTGGCCAGCTCATGTTAAGACCTGTTTTATTCGACTCTTCCACTGTTGGGCTCTCTTCATCCAGAGAGAAGGACCCCTGGAAGAGAGGGCAAGGTAAGAGAGGAATGGGTGGGGAGGAACTATTGATCAGTGAACTCAACCAGGATAAAGTAACTGGAAGATGAGCCTGCATACATCCCTCTCGCCCAGCCCCACTGCCCCAATTTCTGAGAGCGATCGCTGAGTGTGATTCAGTCAGCGAAGTGCTACTGAGGATCTCCTGCCTGCCAGGGATGAGGGAAAACACTGGGCCTGAACACCTGAGAGGTCAGTCCCTGCCCTGGAGGAGTTTGCAGCAACAGACCATGACAGCCCATGAGAAGTTCTGGGCTAGGGCGGGCCCAGGGCCCCCTGGGAACACAAGGGAGGGTGGGAGCAGTGTCAGGAGCAGGTTCTCAGGAAATGATATGAACGGCTCCCTTCCTCCACTTCTAGGACCCCTATATTCCTATTCCCAGCTGAACCTCTTGCTGCCTCTCTCCCTTGCAAAGACTGGAGGGGGGGGGTGTCCTTAACAAAGAACCTCAGTAACAAGGGAGCTGTCCTCACAACTCTCTGCGGAAGGTTCACAACAGCAGCCACAGACTTTGGTCTGGTCTGAGCTCCTGTTACTCCCAATGTAATGACTCTGGTATTACAAGGATCATCACTCCACGTCACGGATGGAGAAACCTAAATTGGCTCACTGAAGCCAAGTGCCTCCCATTCCCAGGCTGCATGGGTGGGGTATGGCTGACCCTGAAGCAGAAAGAAATCTCCTATCCCAGTGCTCTGGAGAGCAACACCTAACTATGGCCTCACTCCCACCCCACTGGGCCCAGCGAAAACCCAAGGCACCTAATGAGGACCTGGCAGCAGAAATGGCTGTAGCCAAAAGAGCAACCAGTCCTGGAGAACTCAGAGCAGCCAAAAGTCTCAGGCATCTCCACAAGTTTCTGGGAAGAGTCCCCTGGAATGGGGGTGCCTGGAACAAACTTTATAAAATTCTCCACAACCAGCCAAGCGGAACCTATTTTCCCTCACAATGCAATTAACGGCACCAACATTTACAAAATATGATTACAAGCGCTTTGGTTAAGTAGAGGAAAGTATATTAGATAGCAGCGAGGGGTTGATCTTAATGTGCATTTTTCGAGAGACTTGCATTTTCTTTGTGCAAATAAAGAGGCCCCTAAATTCTCCATAGGCACTAAAATCAATGCAGTGGAACCATGATAACAAAACACAGGCTCCACTTTTTGCTACATCCCCCAATTAATTAAGCCTTTCACGGGCATGTAATTAGGAACATTAGCAAGTCATAAAATTGCCGTGAGTCTTTAAATTATGTGCTGGCCCTCAGCAATTTGTTTTTAATTCCTTCTGAAGACAATGGCACTGCGGGGCCCAATAGATCTTCATAGCGGCCTACTGTGCTCTCCTTTATGGCGCCTCCTGCCACCGCCTGCCAGGCTTCCCACGTCAGCCAGCCCTGGGCCACCATGCTCCTGGAGCCCGGAAAAGTGCCGGCGCTCCTCCTCGATGCCTTCACTCTCAGTTTCTCCTCTTCCTCCTCCTCTTCCTTCTCTTCTCTTCCTTCTCTTCTTCCTCCTCTCTTCTTATCCTATCTCATCCTCTTATTCTGTCTCTTCCGCTTCTTCCTCCTCCTCCTCTTTCCCCTCTTCCCT
This sequence comes from Typhlomys cinereus, assembly GCA_023101885.1. Classification (NCBI taxonomy): domain Eukaryota; kingdom Metazoa; phylum Chordata; class Mammalia; order Rodentia; family Platacanthomyidae; genus Typhlomys; species Typhlomys cinereus. The sequence goes on from JALPQD010000152.1 coordinate 3,575,482, forward strand.
ACTGGACATTTCTTCCCACTCTTGCATCTTCTCTTCACTCTCTGCTTCGGCCTCTGCTTTCTTCCTTAGCTCTCCCTCACCTTCCTCACTCCACTTGCCTTCCTCCCACATCACACTCTTTCCTCTTCTTCCTTCCTTTCTCCTCCTTTAACTTTCATTCTTCTTTTTTCTTCCTCTTCTTTCTTTTTCTTATATCTATTTTAGCCCAGGTAGAGCTCAAGCCATCCTCCTGCCTCTGAGTCCCAAGGGCTGGGACTTGAGTCACCACACTCGGACCTTCCCATCTGACATCTGACATCTCTTGTCTTTTGTTTTCCCCTTCTTTCTGTGCTCCTGGTCTTCTTCCCTCTTTTTTCCTCCTTCCTTCTCTGTTTCCATAGCTCATTTCTCCTCTTTTTCCTTCCCCATCATTTCTACTGTTTCTTCTCTTCCTTTCCACCTCTGATCTTTGCTGTTTTCCCCTTTTCCTGCTGACCCTTTCCTCCCTGCCCTTTCTATGACCCCTTAGGATGGAGCTAGGCACACGACACTGCCCCGCCCCCATCTTCCACAGGACCTGATGCCTGGCCTGTCCGTTCCCGTCCATCCACTCCATGAGGACCTCAGAGGCCATCTAGCCTGGCCTGACAACTTCCTTGATTTGTGGCATCAGTTACACTCGTTGGGAGCCAACCTTGATCTCCCTCCCTGGAGGTGTCAGAGGGAATGAGGGGCAGGGGTTACGACCCCAACTCTGCCACCCTGTTCATCTGTAAGGAGAGCAGAGCAAAGCACAGGGCTATAGTGTTTGCCTGGCTGGCCAAATGCTCTGGAAGGATCTGTGATGGCTTTGCATTCATTTGCCAGGACATCCTGGGGACTTAAGAGAGTTAGAGAACCCTACCCCACACTTTCATATCACCCTCCTGTTATCCTTGAAGGCCTGTGCCTTCTACAACCAGCACTACCTCTAGCATTTCCCATCCATGCCTTTCTTTCTGCAAACCAGAGGTTTCTAACTTAGGAATCCAGATCAAAATGACAGGAGATCACAGGCCCATTGACCCAATCAAGTTCTCCTCCAGGTCTATGGAAACTCTGGAGAGAATTCCATCCTACCCACTTCTGGAGGTCACAGCCTTCTGAGAAATGTTTGAACCTCTGAGGAGGAGCATCACCAAAGAGCAACTGAGGCCCACACCAGACAGCACCCTCAGGTATCAGCAGCAAAAGGACTGTCCACCTTGGTTTTTGTTTTGGTTTTGACAGAATTTCTCACTTGCCCAAACGACCTGTGAAACTAGCTAACAACAAGTCCAGGAGGCCTCCTGTTTTAATCTTTCTAGCATTTGAGATTCAATGGTGTACACCACTTTTCAAAAGATTCTACTGATTTTTTAAAAGAGATTCTACTGATTTTTTTAAATTTATTTATTTGAGAGAGAGAAAGAGAGGACCGAGAGAGAACGGCACATGCATAGAGGTAAAGGCCAACTTTCAGAAGTTGGTTCCCTCTTTCTAGCAAGTGGATTCCGGGGATCAGATTCAGGTTATCAGGTCTGCATTCAGATCCTTTTTTTTTTTAACCTGCTGATCCATTTTGTCAATTCTAATTCTACTAACTTTTAAAGTCCTAGATCAAAGGTATACTCCTTTGTGTGCCAGTTAGTTTCAAGTGTCAACTTGGCAACTGAGAGCTGAACCTTTAAACATGTCTATGAAGAATTACTTACTTAAAATAAGTCTCTGAGAAAACCTGTGGGATAATTATTAGATGGGGAAGGTCCAGTCCATAGCGACTATAACCACTCCTTAGGCCAAGTGAATAAGATGGAGAGAAAATTGGTTGGATTTGATAGACTGACAAACTAAAAAGTATGTCCTTTCTTCTATCTCTTCCTGGTGATAAAGTGTGGCAGTTGTTTGTAGCCTAGGCCAGGCTTAGATCCTGATATTTGTGTAACTCTCTTGCCATAACGGACCATGACCTGAAAATAGGATTATAAAAAAATCTTCTGGTTTCACTAAATTGTTTGGGTCTTGTATTTATCACACCAGAGCTCATGTGAGACGAAGACAAATTTGGTACTAGAAGTGGGGTGTTATTGTGAAATTAAGACGCTGGGTCAATTTTGATCTGTACCCTTTAGTGTACATGTTACCACAGACTTATCATGTACACTTATATCACCTTGCTTATGTCTGTCTCTTCAGTGTTCTCTAGACTATAGTCCTTCATGAGAATGAAGAATTTCAGCCTTCATTCAGCCTCTTCATCACTCCAACACATTGTCACAACAGCAACTACATTAAGGCCAACATTTATTCTCACCCTGACCAGTGCTGCACGAACACCACACACTACTGATGTCTTTGAACAAGTACTGCTCCTGTCATCCCTTATGGTCCAGTAAAAGTTCATAGTAATTCAATGCTGAAAGAATGTTGTCTGCATGGAATTAAGAAGTGAGTGAATGAGTGAATTCTGACATACACAACCAGGACGTCCAGAATTCATATATCCTAAGCATGTAGACCTCTATAACAGCCAGTTGTAGAGGTGTGTATCAGTTTCACAAAGGTGTCAACTTGACAACTGGGGGGGGGTTGAGCCTTTAAGCCCATTTGTGAAGAGTTAGTAGTTAAGGCAATCCTCAAGTGAATCTATAGGAGATTGTCTAATTTATGTAGAAAGCCCCAGTCAGTGATGGGTGTGATTTCCCTATAAGATGAAGAAGCTGGTTCAGTAGTTAGACATACTTCATAATATCATGGCAGGTTTGCAATGAGATTTGCCCTTCTCTCAGCAATTCCTGTGAACATGGGGTAGCCAGTTTCCTCAATTCCCGATGACGGTATGAACTCAAACTGGACCATGAACTGTAACCAGAATCATAAGCTGAAATGAAGCAACACGAAAAGTCACTGCAAAAAAGGTGTGTACCTATCATTCTAGCGCTCAAGAGGCAGAAGCGGGAGGATCATAAGTTCGAGGCCGGCCTTAGCTACATAGTGAGACCCTTTCTCAAAAAAAGTAAAATACCCGGTGATGAGTCTGTCTGTGGGGATTCCAGGCAGTCAGAGTGTCCCAATTGTAGGGACGGGACACACTAACCCCTTTGCTGGCATGTACAAGTCATTCGCCACCTCTGGCCTGGAGCCTGCTAGACTTCTGGCCCCAACCAGGGCCACTTTCTGGCTCAGCACCAAGGTGCCTGTGTTCTGCTGGACTCGCTTTAAGGCAGCCCCGTCCCTAAGGACAGAGAACTGTGATTGGAACCCTGGAGAGCAAACAGTCTAACCTTGAGTAAGTGTTTTCTTGTTGTCTTCTGCAGAGCGCAAAGCCTGCAGAGAATCCGTGGTGCAGACATATATTACATCCAGAGCTTTTATCTCGCACATGTGACCCTGCCCATCACGAGCTGTGCATTTTATTCTCGCTGGTGGGACAAAAACCACCTTCTGCTGCAGCATATATCAAGGGGAAGAATGTTGAACTTTCTTTGCATTAATATAAATAGCTGTTTAGGCCTCATTCCCCAGCCCAGGACCCTCTGTGCACCTGTCCTTCATCTACTCTATTTGGCATCTGGCTCAAGTTTGGTTTATTTAGAGCCCAGGTCGACGGGCTTTTCCATATTAAAGGTGCATTTTAAAAGAGCATTTTCTATTCTAATTTGGGGGAGCCAAGCTCTTTAGGGCTTTCGGGAGCGGTGTCCACCTGATTTACATTTCTCCCATTGGAGCAGAACCGCAGATGCACATTAGAATGTAAATAACAGTGATGGATACATGTATCTTTAAAGATCCATTTCCTCTCCATTTTTTCTCTCTTTGAGGGGAGGGGATAGCCGGGAAGAAGTAGAGTAACCAGGCTGTGGGCAGAGGAAAGGATGTGGCAGGCTGCTTGGGAAGGGCCGATTCTGAGGAATAGGGACAGCAGTTCAGAAGGGGAAGAGTCAGTGACTGAACACGGGCTCCAGCGTAGCTTTGGGAACTTCCCTCACTTCTACAAGCCTGAGCATATCCGTTAGTCATGCGGACATCACAGTCACCCCACACACAGGGCAACGTGAGAACAAACCCAATGACACCTGTAAGTCACACGGCAAGAAGTCTGCACTCGGCAGGTGAGCAACTCAGTGTATGGTCAATTACTGTTAATTATTGTCCTGGTGAATCTGGTCTTCAATTTAAAGATCCTGTTCCGGGGCTGGAGAGGTGGCTCAGAGGTTAAGCCTCTGCCTTGCAGGCGGAAGGTCCTGAGTTCGGATCCTAGACCCCATGTATAGACGCCAGGCAGAAGCGGGGGCGGCATGCGTTTCTGGTCCTGGTAGGGCGGAGCCTGTGAATACCGGGGCAAGGCGTCCATGGTGGTTCCCGAATTCATCCGCGGTTCTACACACACACACATACATACACATGCACACACACACACACACACACACACACACACACACACACTCACAATTGAATAAATAATAATAAAAAAAAAAATTTAAAGATCCTGTTCCTTGCACATAGCCAGTCCTTTGTCAGTGCATCTGTGCTGGAGAAAAATGATCTCTATTCTGCTACCTAAGGCTCCTACCAAAGGCCTCTGTATGAGTGGTGTGTCCTACATTTCAAAGCTCCGATCTGCTCTCTTCTCTTCTTTATCTGAATCCATACCACTCACCCTACTTCCAAGAAGCTTTTCTAACCTCCCCCTATCTGGTTCAGGATGCTTTCCCCACACACACACACCAGTATATTTTACTTCCTTCTACTCACCATCTGCAGCTCCCTACAGGAACCTGTGTCCTACTAATATGCAAGCCCCAGCACAAAAGGAGCTGTGTCTTCTGATTCTTATCCTGGCACACATTAGTTACTCAATGAATATTTCTTGAATGAATGAATCCCTAGGTAAACAGACTAACACCTGGTATATAGTAGTTGCTCAACAAATGTCTGTGAAATAAAATGATAATGTTGATGCTTTCAAGAGATTCATGGTATTGCAGTTACTCTGCAAGTTGCCAATAAATTCAAGACCAAACGGCTTAAGGGGGGGTTTATTCTGACTTATGGTTGTCTGGTTATGCTTCTTAATCCAGCTTAATAGAAGAGCTCATACCAATACTAGGGGGCAAGCATATTTGCCACAATGTATCCACAGGACTTCTGAGAGAAGGGCAAACTCCACTTGGCAGAGAGCATATCTGTCCAAGTATGCCAAAGAATGCCAATTCCCTGAATCAGCCCTTTCCATCTATAGACCTACCCAGGGAAATGTCCAACCTACCATGGGTTGGGGCTTTCCTCATCAGTTAGACCGTCTCCTGCAGCCTTGTTTAAGAACTTGCCTAATTCTTCACAGATGTGCCCATAGCTCAGCCCTCAGTTGTAAAGGTGATACCTGTATCTATCACACAATAGTCTCACTAAGGATGGAGTCACAGACAAGTTTCAATAACATTCCCTGCTACTTTGCACAAAAAGCTTAGAAGAATCAGGTGGAAGAGGCAGGAGGGCCTTGCAAGAAGATGGTGATTCAGTTGGACCTTGAAGATTTAAGTAAGGTGCCCCCGAGGAAGAGGGAAAGATGTTGGGAGAGGTGGTGATGCCATGGATGGAGAAAGAAGTATCACTCGTCTGACTCTTTGACCAAGTTGCTCTCAGATGATGAGGTGGAATGAAACCCACTTTGGGTCTATTTTCTAAATGTGGGCACTTAGGCAGATCAAACTGTAGTAAGCAGGATTAAGGAGGAGGACTGGGGGGCTGGAGAGGTGGCTCAGGGGTTAAGTCTCTGCCTTGTAGGCGGAAGGTCCTGAGTTCGGATCCTAGACCCCACGTATAGATGCCGGGCAGAAGCAGGGGCAGCGCTGCGTTTCTGGTCTTGGTAGGGCGGAACCTGTGAATCCCTGGGCAGAGTAAACAAGAAGGAAGTGGAGGCGGACTACGGTAGTTCCCAAGTTCGTCCGTGGTTCTACACACACACATATACATACACACATGTGCGCACACGCATACACACATAACTGAATAAATAATAAATAATAAAAAAATAAAAAAGGAGGAGGACTGGGTATGGAGAATGCCCACCCCATGCCACCAGGATACCTGAGGCCAGGCAGTGACTGGGGCTGGTCCACTGAACCTCAGAAAATCTAGGATAGCCAGTGTGGAGCAGGAGAAACAGGAGATGAAAAAAAATTGCTCTCCTGACCTCAATTTACCCAGTCAAAAAGAAGTTTGGCTGCTTGACTTACTTTGAAACCTGAGGAGATTAACACAGGGTACAGGGGAAGGAGAAGAGTGAGGAGGAAGAGGAGACTGGTTCAAACCCCAAAGCTGCCAGATGGAAGATAGAGTCCCAGGGAGAAAGTTCGAGTCCTTCTGAGCTAGGGTGGGGGTGACAGAAGTGGTAACAGCAGAGAAGGAAAAACAGGGGGGGAGGAAGAGGAGGAAGAGGAGGAGGAAGAGATAGGTCTTCTTGGTGGAAGACTTTGGAAATAAAGGTGAGGGACTGGGACATGGGAGGTGGACAACAGGGGCAAGAGAGCAGGATGGGGGGCAGAAGAATGTCAGACAGCAGCTGGGCTGCCAACTTTGGCATTTTATGATTCCCGTCACCATCTCCCAATACGTCCCATCTCTCACCACACTGTGCCCTGGCTGGAGTAGTCTGCAGTTTGCTCAGTTGTACTCCTGCAGGTTAAACTGACATGTCAATGGCAGAAATTTCTTAGAGTGAACTGACTGGAAACACACAGCACAGGGCTAGACATTTGCTTGGAACCATCAGAAGCTTCTTCTCTCTACTTCGGGCTCCCGTCCAGGAAGGACTGTGACCTGAGGAAGAGAAAGAGAAACTGGATGCCAGCCCTGAGCTGCAGCCCAGATGCCCATCTCTGGGGTGCTTCATCCGCACTCCCACCCCTAGAGTTTGGGGACTCATATTTGGGGTACTTAGATCCCTCTCCTCAAGCACAGCTTTGCTTTTCCCAGGCATCTGGCGTGGGAGGAGCTGTGCTTGGCAGGAGCAAGGGAGTATGGGGGGGGACCAGGCCATGTGTACAGAGAGGCCTCAATTTCACAGGGCTTGCTCCTGAGTGAGCTTCGCATAAAAGGATTAAGGGGAGAGGAAGTGCAGAGGAAATGGGATGTTGGACACCTTGTTAAACGGGCTGTCAGGGCTCCCGGAGCGTGGGTGCTAACTCTATTCCCTGCCACCACGCAGGGCAGGCCAGGCCATTACCTGAGTGATCAAAGATAGGACCGCAGGAGTGGGGAATCCGGTGCCTTCTCCACAGCCAGCCCTGCCGGTCCAAGAGGCCGGACCAGCAGAACAGGCTTGTACCACCCCCACATCCTGTCCAGAGAGGATTCCTGGGGTGGGGGCAGGTCAGGGAAAAGGGGAAGTAGAGGCTCCTACCTGCACCTGGAGAGCTCCAGGCACAGGATTAAATCTCAGCATGATTTGGGTGTGGAGCGAGGGTGTCTGACCTAATGATGTGAGATTATCGTTTCCGTCCTTATCGGAACACAGGGGACATTCTTTTTCCTGAGCTGGGAATTGGCTCCGTTTGTGAATGAGTCTGATGGAATCAGCACTTTCCTGAAGAGATAAGGAGGGGTTATCAGTTGGGGGGGGTCTTCCTCCTGGAAGAGCAATAAAAAAAAATTCATATTCTTCCTTTCCCAGATAAGTGTTGGAACAGGTCAGTACTCAAGATTTTAATATTTCAGGATTTTAGACTTTTAGAGTTTTTTTTTTTTTTTTTTAACTTTTGTTCCTTGCAATGCTGGGAAATTGAGCCCAGGGCTTCACAAATCCTAGATGAACATTCTGCCACTGTACGACATCTTCAGTCCTATGCTCTGGGATTTCAGCAATTGGGATTATTGAGTCATGCTCTTATTTCTAGGATCAGTACAGCACACCCTTGCATGCTGGGCACACAAACCATGCAGATTCTCACCACGTCATGGACAGGGAGGGAAGACATTTACTAGTTGTTATACACCACCACAAGCTAATTCTTGAAGAAGGGAGAAAAAGCAACATCTGAGGGAGATGTGGAGTTTTTATAGTCTTTTGGCTTGTGGGCAGGGTGAAGGACAGAGGAGAATGAACTTTCAGCCCAACTCCCCAGCACACCCTCCACCTCCTCGCACCCCAGCCCACTGGCTGGCCATTAGGAGGCAATGACCAATGGGCAGAACTTGGCGGTGAAGTTCTGGGGATGGAGGAAAGGGACTTTACCAACTTCTATGCCCTAAAATACTTGTGACACTCATACAGTGTCTTTCAAGTGTGAATGAATGCAGGCAACTGCGTGGAGGTCAGAGGACTTGGGTATTGGTCCTCGCCTTTCACCTTGTTTAGGACAAAGTCTCTTTGCTGTCTTTCCACTGTGTACGCCAGATAAATTGCCATAAACGTCAGGGATTTTCCTGTCTCTACCTCCCGGCACACCCCCCAGGATTACAGATATAGGTTCTGGGGACTCAAACTCAGTTTCCCATGCTTGAGCAGCAAATACTTTTACTTACTGAACCATCTCCTCAGCCCTTAGCTTTTAATTAATTTATTGAAACAGAATCTCACTTCACCGCCCACTAGTCTAGAACCTGTTATGCACCCAGACTGGCCTCCGGCTTGAGAATATCGTCTCTGGGCTTCAGCACTGTTTGTTATGTGGCAGCAGGTGGGGCAGGGAGGTCAAAACCAGGATATGAAAGAAACTAGTTGGCAGAAAGGACTAGAAATGCTTCCACCGGCAAGGCCCACGTAACAGAGCGTCATACATCAAACCTGCTAAACAAGTGATGCAAAGGTTCTGATCCACCAGGTAGGTACTAGCACCTTTGTTTGAGCTTCTGACCTTTTTTTCTAGTTTGGATTTACTTTCCTCCCTTGGAAGTGCTTTCTTCCATAATAAACTTTCTCTGTTTCTACCATGTGTCTCGGTACAATTTCCTGTTTGGGGGACATAAGAACTTGGAAATCCTGGTGGGCTCCCACTGGATTCATACACACTGATAAGAGTTACAGGTGTGGGTGACCTAGCCCCTCATGGCCCTTTAGAGCCATGAGTCTGTTTCCAGCTGCCTACTCTTGGAGGCTCCCTAGCCCCTCATGGCACTCCAGTGCCATGCTTGTTCCTTGCTCCTCATGAATTCCTGCCTAGGCACTGTGAGTTCTCATGGACTCCCTAGCCCCTCATGGCACTCTATTGCCATGAGCTCTGTTTTATTTCTGCCTCTCATGGAGGCGCCCTAGCTCCTCATGGCACTCCACGTCTGGAGTCTGTGAGTTCCAACCTTTCTCTTTTCTAATAAACTCTACCTTAATTCTCAAAAAAAAAAAAAAAAAGTTACAGGTGTTATACCACACACACACACACACTTCCTTATGTATCTTGCATAAATCCATTTAACTATCTCTCTCTCACAATTTTCTATCTCCTCTGCTCATCCCCTTTGATGGAACACAACCCAAGGTCCCAAGCATGCTCGTGTATGCACTCTACCACTGGCCTATGTACCCCAAGCCCCAGTTCTCTACTGTGCATATGTGAGGGGTAGAGTATTGGTGCATATGGAGGTAGAGGACAACCTTTGGGTGTTCTTGTCTTTTATCTTGTTTGGGGCTGCTGCATAAGTCAAGCTAATTGGCACTCAAGCTTTTACAGACTACTGCCCGCCTTCTATTTCCTGTAGGTCAGCAGGGGCCAGATACTTCCATCATTGCATCTGGCCATTGGACCCGGGGATGAGAACTTTGGTCCTCATGTTTGTCCATGTTGCAGATCATCTGCATTGTTGCTGATAAATGACCATCAAGTGGCTTACGAGAACAAGGGGTTTATTGTCTTTTATGATTATTTGGTTACAGTTCTCAGTCCAGCTTGACAGGAGAGCACACACCAATACCAGGGCCAAGGGAACTGGCCACACCATCACCACCTAACAGCTGAGAGAGGGACGATCCTTACTTGCTAGACTAGCACGTCTACCCAAGTGTACACAAGGATGCCAACTCTCTCAAGCAGCTGTCTGTATTTTATCCCAGGGACTAATCCCACCCACCGTAGGCTGGGCCTTCCCCATCAGCTAGACAATCTCCTTCAGGTTCACTCTGGGCTTAACCCAACTACTAATTCTCTACAAATGTGCCCAGAGCTCAAGCTCTCAATTGTCAAGTTGACACCTGTGCTTAACTATGACAGTCCGACAAGTGGTTTACCAGCTGAATCATCTCTCTAGTCCCCAAACTTTCTATTTTAGTGACTCAAGTGTTGTGCTTTTCTGTTTAAATGGGCAAAACTCAGGTGTCACATTAACGGAGGTATATTTCTCTAGGCAACAAGAACAGAGAGGGAGATCAGGAGAAAATTAAGCAGGGCCACAAGCCTATGTGAAAGACAGCATGTACACTGGGAAAGCTGACCTGAAACCTACGCTGAATTTAGAACACAAGTACCCACGCTGAATTTAGAACATAGGTACCCCACCAGAGTCCACCACAAGTCCACACGCCAGTGAGACTTTCAAATCCGACCCCACCAGGCACCATCAATCAAAGGTCAGAGATGAAACCAATAGAAAGTTTCCATTTTTGATCCCTCAAAAACTCATAAAAGGAGCACCCAGGATAAACATGTTTGAAGTAAGATTTGGAGCTGTCTTGCCTTTCCTTTGATCCCCCGAACAGCCAGAGACTACTTCCTACTCCCCCTTATTCTCTTGAGCAATCAAATCAGGTGTCCCTCCCTTTCCCTGCTTTTCAATAAATTTTACTGAGACCATTCAATCGAGTCCCGGCTTCCATCTTCAAGTCTGGGATGCAAGAACCGGGATACAGAAGTACTAAAACAACATGATGCATGTTTTAACTTTATCTCAAATTCCAAACTCTGGCATTAATGCAATGTGATGTTTAAAAAGAAGTGATAGACCTCTTCACCCCTCTTCTTTGACAAAAGGAGTGAAGATGTCCCAAGACATTTCCTATACAAAGGAAACCCGACCTGGGATACAAAATCCTGGGATCGCGTTTCCAGAGTCTGAAACACGGTCTTAGCAAGGACCCCACCAAGATGGAAGCAGGGTTTAATCTGAATTCTTGTCTCTCTTGGGCTTGGCTTTTGCGAGGCTGCCGACTTTTGCAAGACTTCATGGCAGTTTCTTTGTTTCTCTGTGTCTTTGTCTTTTGTGGTTCTGCCCCACGCCTGTTTCTCTTTGGGCTCTTAAGCCACTTTTTCTTGCTGTCTGACTCTGCTTCAGTGACTTTATATCGCTTATCTGTTTCTACACCTCTTTGTCTCCGGTGGCCAGTCTTTCGCTCCTGGCCGCGTCCTCTCTGATTCAAGAGCTCTCAGGTTAGGACTTTGTGAGGGTCTCGGAGCCGGGGCTCTCTTACAGGAGCTGCAGGTCTGATCCCACCGTCCAGCCTCCGTGTCCACCCCCAACCCCCCAACCCCGCACACCTCCTCCGCCCAGCTCCCACCCCGGCCCTCCTCTCCCGGCTTTTGTTTCTCTCTCCTCAGCGCCCCGCCCCGCCTGGGGTCCCGGCCGCCCTTTGTCTGCTTGGGTCTCTCCCCCACCCCTTTCCCGGGGTCCATCTCTGGATTCCCTCTTTCTTTGTCTCTCCCGGACCGGAGTGACTTGGCGCCTGGCAGCCAGCCCCGGGGGTCGGCGCGGATGAGCCAAGACATCACGATCATCATCGGGACGAACCTTTGGCCCTGACCACCCCAGCGGCAGCTCAGGAGGCACACGGTTAATACCACCGAGTTGGGGCCGCCGTCCTGGGCTTACAGTCGGCTCCCCCGCCCCCCTCCACCGGCCACCGAGCTCGGGCGACGCGGGCGATGCCCGGCCGGCGCGCCGCTCCTCCCACGTCCTAGAGCGGCTCGGGGCGCTCCGCGCTTCCGCTTCCCGTCCCGCCCCCGGGACGCCTGGGGCCGACCCCCGCCCTCCCGGCTTGGCGCAGAGCCCACATCCCCGAGCCTCGGGGTGGCCCGGGGTCCTCCGCGCTCCCCGCCGAGGGAGCTCCGGACGGTGCGGGGCTGGCGGAGCCGCGGGCGGCGGGCGAGGTGAGCGGGAGCCGCGGGCAGCAGGTGCAGGGGCGGCCGGCGGTGCCCGCGGGGGTGACGCGAGCCGCACCCCGCGCCCGGCACCCGGCGCTGCCCGGTGCCCGCGCCGGCCGGCAGAGGGCAGCGGCAGGGCACCGCGGGCTGCACATGGCTGAGTGACCGCAGGTTTGGGTGTCTGTCCCCTTCCCAGGGCGGCGGACGATGGAGCGCGCCGTAGAGCCCTGGGGCCCGGAGCTCCGCGGCCGCGAGGACCCCGAGCCTCTGAGAGGTGCCCGCACAGGTGAGGGCCGCACTGAGAGGTAATGTTACCTTGGGGACCCAGAAGAACCGGATCTGAGCTGTGCCTCCTGAAGGGGGCAAGGTAGCAAAAAAAAAAAAAAAAAAGGGAGGAAGCCAACCTTTCTGAGTACCTACTGTGTGCGGACAGGGGCATCTTTCCCAGGACGGGCGCGCGCGCGCGCACACACACACACACACACACACACACACACCACACACACACACCCACACACACACACACACACACACACACACACACACACACACACCACACACACACACACACACCACACACACCACACACACACACACACACCCTCACACACACACTCCTCTCACATCGTTTCTGCTTCTGCCCTATTTCAGGCCTCCTTCTGGCTCAACCTAGCAATTTTGATAGCCTCCCCTTTGCCCTTCTCAGTGATATTTTCTGCAGCCAGATTGGTCTAAATCCAGATTTAATCCTGTCTCTTTCTCAAAAATCTTTCCTAGCTCTCGTCTGTTGCTTCATTAAAAACCTCAGTGAAGGTAGTGTTCAGTCCAAACCTTGCATGCTTAGACTAGTCCTGCCAAATATACTTTGCCAGATAAACTTCCTTTCCTACCCATAATTTTTTTTGCTGTTTTGAATGCCTATCCCTATCCCTTTATCTCCTGTCTCTCTTGAAACAGCACAGTTGTTTTAAACACATAATTATTGATACTTGCCCTTTGCTTTCTCCTACCATCCTAAAGTATCTTGTCAGAGGTGGATGTGAGTTTATATGGGATGAATGAATTAGTATGTTACAGAATAAAGCCAGTGGTGAGCCTTCATCTGTAATCCCCCATTACTAAGAAAGCTAAAGATGGAGTTCAAAACCAGTCCAGGCTATGTGTAGCTTGTCTCACAAAACTGAGCAGAGGAAATTACAGAATAGGGTAATATTAGCAAGGTATAGAAAGAGCACATACCAGATTTTCCAAATAGAGACATGTAATATTGTGAGTAACAATTGGGTGTCAGAGAGATCTGAGTTAGAAACCTGGCTTTTCTAATGTTCCAACTTTAGAACCGAGAGCAAATGAAATTTTCTTTGTCTTCATGAGTGTAAAATGGGAGGAGTCAGTATTATTTCCTAGGATTGTGTATGTGTATACATGTGTATGTTCATGTGTATATATTAATATATGTGTATGTGTATATATATTAATTATGTGTATGTCTGTATATGTGTGTATGTATATGTGTGTATGTATATATATGTTAATACATATTTGAGAGGGAGTAGAAAGAGTGAGTGAGCATATACCACATTGCTCATGTGAATGTCAGAGGACAACTTTCAGAAGTTAATTCACTCCTTCCACCACGTGGGGTTCAGGGATCAAATTCAGGTTGTCAAAGTTTATACAGGTCCTTTTGCCCACTGAGCTATCTTGCTGATCCTCCTAGGGTTAAAATATGTATATTACATATACATACATACACATGCATATATGTATGTATGTTTATTTGTGTGTGCGTGCGTGTGTACAGGACAACTTGTTCTCTCCTACCGTGTGAGTTCTGAGGATTAAACTCACCATCAGGCTTGGCAGCTGGTACCTTTACCCCGGAATCTTCTCACCAACCCTTTCCTAGGGTTTTGAGGGTTCAGTATTCCTTCGTTTACTAATTGTTCATTGAAAACATAGTAAGCCAACAATGGTGCTCGATGCCTGTGATCCCAGCACTCGAGGGGGTGAGACCAGGAGGACTGAAACTCTGAGGCCAGCCTGGGCAACTTAATGAAACCCTGTGTCAAAATTGAAAAAAAGAAAGAAAGAAACAAGAGTTGGGGACATAGCTGAGCAGTGCAGCATTTGTTGCCACGTGTAAACCCCGAGTTTTTAAAGAATGTATTCAAATAAAGTTATTGTAATAATTTTTAAAAGGCATAGAACTTTAATGGTTCAGAGATTTGGTAGAGAGAGAAAATTTATCGAGACTACATATTATGGAAGTACTTTGGGGAGATCACTAAAGGCAAGACCATATAGTTCAGGAGTAGAGCGCTTGCTTTGCATGTGTGAGACCTTGAGTTCCACCCCAACAACAATGGTAGAAGAAGAAGAAGAAAACGCCGAGCCAGAGGTTTGTAATACCCTTTTCTTTCTTCAGCTCCAGGAAGTGAGGATATGGAGGTTTCTCAGCCAGATGAGTTTGAACGTGCCCCCCATGAGGAGGATGACTTGGAGCTCAAGGATGGTGGTGTAGCTCCGGGTCATGAAGTAGGAAATACCTCTCTCAAACCTGAAGGCATCCAGACCTGGGATGACTTATGGGTCCACAGAGAGGGGGGGCTAGGCAAGCCTCTATCTCGGGACCCAGGTCCCCGGGTCCTGGGAGACCCCCGCTGGGGACAGGCCTCTAGTGATCGGGCTGCATTGTGTGGAGAGTGTGGCAAGAGCTTCCGGCAGATGTCGGATCTGGTGAAGCACCAGCGCACCCACACGGGGGAGAAGCCCTACAAGTGTGGGGTGTGCGGCAAGGGCTTCGGGGATAGCTCAGCCCGCATCAAACACCAGCGAACGCACACCGGCGAGAAGTCTTACAGAGCCCGGCCACAGGCCCAGGGTCCCCCAAAGATGCCCCGACCTCGGATTCCTGCGGGCGAGCGCCCCACTATCTGCGGCGAATGTGGCAAGAGCTTCCGGCAGAGCTCGGACCTGGTGAAGCACCAGCGAACGCACACGGGGGAGAAGCCCTACAAGTGCGGTATCTGCGGCAAGGGTTTTGGGGACAGTTCTGCCCGCATCAAGCACCAGCGGACACATCGAGGGGAACAGCCCCCCTGCCCAGCAGTGCCTCGCCGGCAGCCAGCTCAAGCAGCCACCGCGGCTGCACCAGGACCCAAGGCCCAGGACAAACCCTATATCTGCACCGACTGTGGCAAAAGGTTCGTGCTCAGCTGCAGCCTCCTGAGCCACCAGCGCAGTCACCTAGGACCCAAACCCTTTGGCTGTGATGTGTGTGGAAAGGAATTTGCTCGAGGGTCTGACCTGGTGAAGCACCTGCGGGTGCACACCGGTGAGAAGCCCTACCTGTGCCCCGAGTGCGGCAAGGGCTTCGCTGACAGCTCTGCCCGGGTCAAGCACCTCCGCACCCACAGTGGGGAGAGGCCTCATGCCTGCCCAGAATGCGAGCGCACCTTTAGCCTCAACTCCACCCTGCTTCGCCACCGCCTTACGCACGTGGAGCCCCAGGACTTCAGCTTTCCAGGCTACCCCATAACCACCCTGATCCCCAGCTCACCTCCACCGTCTCTCGGCACTAGTGCCTCAGTGACACCCCGAAGTCCTTCACACTCCAGTGACGGGCCCTTTGGCCTGCCTGGCTTGGAGCCAGAACCCAGGGGCCCGAGGGCTGGGGAGCCACCCCCACCCCTGGCAGGGGACAAGCCCCACAAGTGCCCTGAATGTGGCAAGGGCTTCCGCCGAAGCTCCGACCTGGTGAAGCACCATCGCGTGCACACAGGGGAGAAACCCTACCTGTGTCCTGAATGTGGCAAGGGTTTTGCCGACAGTTCTGCCCGAGTGAAGCACCTCCGAACCCACCGGGGTGAGCGATCGCGGCCCCCACCACCATCTACTCTGCTGCGGCCACATAACCCGCCTGGCCCTGCACCCATATCCCCTAGGGCTCGAGTTCGGGCCCAGCCCTCTGGACCCAGTCAGCCCCATGTGTGCAGTTTCTGTGGAAAGGAATTTCCCCGGAGCTCGGATCTGGTCAAACACAGGCGTACACATACCGGGGAGAAGCCTACAAATGTGCAGAGTGTGGTAAGGGCTTTGGTGACAGTTCTGCCCGCATCAAGCATCAGCGGGGGCACCTGAACATGAGGCCCTTTGGAATAGTAGGGGATGGGCGTGCCAGGCCCCACAAGGAGGAGCCAATAGCGGGACTGGAATGATGGGAGGGTGGAAGCCCAGAATACCAAAGGGAGGGTATTTGCTGCTGAAGCAGAGAAGGGCCTGGGAGGTGGTGGGAGGGAGGAGGGCAGGAAACAGGAGAAAGGAGTGAATAAGTAGAAATAGATGGACGATTACAACCTTCATGCTCAGGAAACTGACCTGGTTGGGTTTGGAGACCTTGCCAGTATGGGCTGTACTGCAGCTTCAAAAACACTGCCTAGCACACAGTAGGCACTCAATAAATAATTGTGAAATGAATAAGATGGCCTAAGGACTCATCCTTAAAATTCTTAAGCGCTCACCCTGCAATGTTATTTGACTTTATGAGCTATAGTATGGAGGAGGTTGAGGTGTCAAAACGAGGCAGGAGCATTTTGACTACCCTGATGTGAGAAAATCTTAGCCTGGGAATCCAATCTATGTACTCATTGGAGCTTTTCCATCCTAACCTCGGGACATTTGCAGAACAGACCAGAGACCAGGAATCCTCAGCATCCAGTTTGGTGCTTAGTGGTGGACGTTCCAAATACCAGCTAGCTAGGCAAGGGCAGGACCAGAACAAAGGGGAGCTTCGAAGTTCCACAGCCTCCTTTTCATGTCTTCTTACTAATAAATGTCCCTTGTCTGAGGCTTAAATTTTGGCGTATATGTGTATATACAACTATAGGTCACACAAAGGTTGAAAAAGATGTAGAGATACCACCTCCATAGGTAAAGCTCTCAGCCACACGTAAACTTGTGTTGTCCGGTGCCGTTAAAGAGGTCCGGAAATAACTGCTCTCGACCTCCAATACCTGGTTTAAAAACCGGCCATGGCGGCTCATGCCTGTAATCCCAGCATTTGTGTCTGGAAGCCCACCTCCGCCTGGACTACAAAGTGAGACTTTGTCTCATCGAAGGAAAAAAAGTCATCCGGTCCATTAACGGATGCCACAGACCGTGTCTGGTTGCCCATTGGTACCACCTAGTTACAACTTGGAATGCGACCTTGAAGAGGAAACGCGCTAGACCCGAGGCGGGAGGGCCAGAGATAGGGCAGCAGAGAGCTGGCGTTGCGGGAGCCGAGCAGAACGTTGCAGATTCAGGCGCAAAAGGTCTTACTAATTCCTCGCTGGAAATCCCACCTCCCTCAGGTCCCTTTTAGTCCCTGAAGGCCAACTGCAGTTTCTCTGCTCCCGTGCTCCTCCTTTTTTTTTTTTTTTTTTTTTTGTTCCAAGTGAAGCACCCATTGGCAAAAAGAGAAAGAAGGGGTTACCCTGATTAGCCAGGGACAAGAATCCCTGGGACCTTTCATCCATATAAACGATGCAGCACTCGGCTGCTTTCAAGTTCTTGCCTATCCGGGTAGCTCAGCTAATTGTCACAGAGAATTCACGCGAGATCTTAGTCCTCCAACGGGCTTCCCTAGAAACCAATGAAAGCCTGCTACAGCGCGCTTGCTCCAGACCCTTGTGAACTCGTGGTACATGCTGGAAAGCGTGCAACTTTGCACTCTGGCCTAGGGTCCTCTCCTTGGGAACTTTCACTTCCAAGGGCACAGGACCTGAATGGATACCTTGGGGGGAAGAGGAGGGAGTATAGGGGCGCATTTAGAAGGTTCTTCCTGCTGGTTTCCCAGTCTGCTTTCTTTACATAAGTAGATCTCAGTGAATTCTGTAAAATTCTATCAGTCCACGTCACTGCCCCGTTTTAAAAAAAAAAAATCCAGCTGTGCATTCTCCGTCAAGCATTAGACCTGGTTTGGCCTGTTTTTTTTTTTTTTTTTTCAGAGTGAAGGTTTCTCCTTTTATAGAGAAATAATTCAGTTGAAAGTTTCAGCTGAAGCGCATTAAGCAAAGCGAAGGGTTAATACACATCAGAGAAGTAGGAGAGGGCTGATCCAGTCCAGTGGCAATCCCGTGGGGTTCGACTTGTGGATTTCATTTATTAAATTTTCTGTCCCCATGCATGTGTTTGTGTGTTGTGCAAGAGGGCACTTGAGTGTGTGTACAGGTGAAGGCACAAGGGTGAGATGGGGATCATCCTGGATTTCTCTACTTCCTTATTGCTCTGCTCTGGAGTTTCCCAGGTTCCTGACTGGTGGTCTTTAAAGACATTTTAATGAATATTCTGAGGTGGAAGGCATATTCATAAGGTAAGATGACCTTTTCCCCAGTTCCCTCATGATGGATCAGATCTCCTTTTTAGGGTATTTCTTCCCTGAAAAACTCATAAAAGGGTTGGGGGGAGGGTAAAAAACAGTGCAAAGAATGTTACAATGAACCCAGGGTCTCTGAGGATACAGACCCTTCATTGATGCAGGTGTCCCCTGGTGTTGTAGTTTCTGATGTAACCTGAACCTTGGGCTGGCAAGATAGCTCAGTGGGTAAGGTGCCAGCTCACTAAACCTGGCAAACACGAGTTCAATCTGCAAAAGCCCACATGGTGGAAGGAGAGAATTGTCCTCTGACTTCTATGTATGTACCAAGGCATGCACGATTCTCTTTCTCTCTTATCTCTTCCTCAAAAAACAAAACAAAACAACAACAACAAAACAAACTAACAGTAACTCTAAGAATATTTAACTTCAGGCTGGAGAAATGGCTCAGAAGTTAAGACTTTGCCTCCAAAGCAGAAGGTCCTAAGTTTGGATCCGAGGTCCCCTGTAAAAAGCGTGAAGCAGAAACTGCCGAGGCCTGCACTTTGGGCTCTGGTGGGCCGAGCCTGGGAAATCCCTCAGGGAAGCAAAGAAAATCCCCCAACGAGGGAAGCAAGGAGGTAGAAGCAATTCAGGATGATTCCCAATGCCACCCTTGGTCCCTCACAGGACACAGTGCCCTCTGATACACACACACACTAAAACAAACAAATAAATAAAAGAATATTTAACTTCACAAAAGAAAAAAAAGAATATTTAAATACAAAGGAATTCTGACAGCGACCGGCAGGAGTCAGCTACCAAGATGCAGCTGTAGTTTTCTTGGTTACTGCTTTGATTACCTTACTTCTTGCCTACTCAGCCTGTTTCAGCCCTGGGACTGCTGTTTCCCTCTTGAGATGGAGTCTTAAGTTGCCCAGCTGGCCTTGAAGTCATGATCCTCCTGAGTAGCTGAGATTAAGGACGTGAGCTACTACGCACAGCTCCAAATTAAATTTTTCTGTTCCTTATCAAAGGCCTGACACCATGAGCCTTATGAAATGCTATTGTGAAAGGTGTCCTTGAAATAGAAATTTTTTTTCCCCCCTCTCCCCCTTAAAAAAAAACAGGGGCTCATACAGCTTAGGTCTCAGACTTGCTATGTAGCTGAAGATGACTCCTCTACCTCCCAAGTGCTGGGGCTATAGGTGTGCACTACTATGCCTGGGGTTACAGTCCTATAGCCTCCTTATGAAGCTAGCAACTTCTCTCTCATTATCCATATCTGAGAGCCTGTATCAATGCCATAGCCACTCCTTTCGCCTCACTGCTCTCCTTCTGAGTTCCTATTGTCCTTTTCATATGCACATATATAACCCATAATGTATGTTGATTTTTTCATTAGCATGTGTTCATAGTTTAAAATAACAGGCATGTGACATTTTCATTTCATAATTTATCATTATTATTATTATTGTGTGTGTTGAGTTGCCCAGCCTGAACTCACAATCTTCCTACCTCATTCTTTCTAGTGCTGGCATTACAGGATTTGTATGTGCCATGTACGTTTTTCTTTTCTTTCTTTCTTTTTTTCTTTTCTTTTCTTTTTTTTTTTTTTTTTTTTTTTTTTTTTTTTTTTTTTTGAGACAGGCCTGGAGCTTCAGGTTCTCCTATTTCAGTCTTTGGATGCTGGGATCTCACCATACCCAGCTTCCATACACCAATTTCTAAAACTCTCAACTGTTTTGAAACTCTTAATAAAATGTCCCCAGGGACAAGCAAGATACTTCCATGGACTAGATTTGGCTCTGGACTAATTTTCCACTAGGGGACCTGTTGCCAGACATGCTACAAACATCCTCATTGTGTAAATCGGGCAGATCACTGTTCCTCCAAACCCTCCCGTAGCTAACATAAAATGGGGCTGTGTTCCTTGTTGCACAGATCAAAAGAGACCCAGCCTGGAAAACGCTTAGCATATCTATCACCCAATAGGAAATACACCACCCGCCTGGCAGGGTAGTTCCCACCAGGAACCCCAGCATCTCGGAAGTAGAAGAATCATCGGTAGTTGCCGAGTTCGAGGTCAGCTTGCTGGAGCTACAGCGTGGGCCTCAGAAAGCGAGCGGGTCTATGAAGCACACTAAATCACGGAGGTAGCTTGGGTGGCTCTCGATGTGGGCAGTATGTATGCAAGGCGCTAGATATCCTGGCAGTCAGGAGATCGGGAAGGCAGTGGGAGGAAGGAGAAAGAGGGAAGGGAAGACAGCAGGCAACAGGGTCCGCCCTCCAGGCGGGGCGCCAGCGAGAGGCCCAGGCAGGGGCGGGAGTGCACGTGGCCTATTTCGGGCGGAGCAGCCGCGCTTGGGCGCAGGAACCTCCGATCGGCCACGGGGGAGCGGGCGTGAGGGTAGGTTACGATTCCGCTGCGAGGACCTTGAGCGCCGAGCCCGGGCAGCTTCGGATCCCTAAGAGCTTCCGAACCGCGGTCACCACTTGGGACTGGGATCACGCCCTCCCCAGGCGATTAAGGCCAGATGCTGGGGCCTTCTGGCTCCTCCCTTAGGGGGCGGGGTTAATGCTCGGGCCAATGAATGATCTCCCCTAGGGCCCCGCCCCCACCCCGCCTCCCGTGCCGCGGCCTCTCGGAGTACCCAACCGCCCCTCGCCCAGGCCTGGGGCAGCGCGAGCGCCGAACCCTTGGCTGGTGAGTGCGCACCCCACCCCAGGGCCTCCGCCCCATCCCGCCTCCAGCCCGTCCCTTAGCGCTGCGGGTTGCCGACCCCAGCTCCCGGGAGTGACTCAGCGGGAGGAGGGTGGCAACTCGCGGGGGCTGGATGTTCGAACTGTTCAGGGCCTTGAATGCCGGGATGAGTGGGGTGAATGGGTGTCTTCCGAGCTGGTCCTTAGGCAGTATCGGAGCGAGGGACCGTTTCGGGTGGATGGGAGAGGACCACACTTGGAGACCTGGACAGGGAGGGAGAAGCCACCGCTCTACCGCCTTGTCTGGGTCCGGGCCAAGGTGATGGTGGTTGGAGGGGTGGGGGAGCAGGTCTTGAGCTTCTGATCTAGCGCCCCGCCTCAGGACACCAAGATGCCTGGCGAACAGCAGGCAGAGGAGGAGGAGGAGGAGGAGATGCAAGAGGAGATGGTGCTGCTGGTGAAGGGTGAGGAGGAGGAGGGTGAGGAGAAATATGAGGTGGTGAAACTCAAGATCCCCGTGGACAACAAGGAGGTAGGTGTTACCCGGACCCACCCCCACCCCCCAAACCTGCTACCGGTTCAGCCGTCTTCATACAGGAGTCCTGCCCCCAATCCCCCTCCCCCCAGTCTAGATCTAGGACCCCGAGTCTTCAGATCTAGAATCCGAGGATGGCCCCATCCTTCTGCCCGCCCCCCACTTCCACCCTCCCTTGATCATCCCAATGTCTGGCCTGACTCCGCTGGGTGCTGGGAAGGGAAGTCTTATTTTCAATCCCACGGAGCTTGACGTCAGGCAAGCTGGGTGCAGATACAACAGGGCTGGGGAAGCCCACAGGTGAGAGCTTAGTTGAGACCCGGGGGTGAGGGAGGACCAGGCCCAGCACAGAAACAATAGCTAACTCTTGCAGGCTGTAAAGTGTTGCCAGATGCTGTTCCAAGTACCTCCATTCTATGATGCGGGTAGTATTTATTCCATTTTACAGGTGAGGAAACTGAGGCACAAGACAGTTTGGTAACTGGCACAAAGTTTCAAAGTTAGTGTTGACTGACCCCCAGCAGAGAAAATGGCTCTTCCAGAGTCTCAGAGGAGCTATGGCGACCTATGGGCAGGTAACAGTTCCTCTTATGCGGCAGCGTGGCTCAGGGTAGGTTGGACTCTGGGTTTTACTCTGAGGGTACCTGAAGGTCTTAAAGACGCTACAGTGAGTTAGACTCTCCCATCTGAAACTATCTGCCTTTGGGTTTGCTTCTGCTTCCCAGAATTGCACAGGCTGCCCCTCCCCGGGCCGCCCTGGACATTGGCTGCCCCTCCCCGGGCTGCCCTGGACACTGGCTGCCCCTTCCCAGGCTTGCACAGGGCATAGGCTGTGTCTTCCCAGGGTTACACTGGACACTGGCTGGCCCTGTGTCCAGCTCACTCAAGTTTCAAGTCCCACATCCCAGAAGAAAAAAGTTTTGGTGCCCCCTAGTGGAGATGGTGAGTCCTAGTGAGAGGGCGCTGGCTTGCTAGGCCTCTCCTCCATTGTAAATTAGCGCGGAGTCCTACTTTCTTCAGCCTCCTTGTTTGGCTGGTCATTGTAATCCAGCCGACTTGTTCTGGATGAGTGAGTTCCTTTGGCCTGTCCATTAAGTACCCGGGCTCTGAGCTTAGAGTGGACTTCTACCCACATCACTGGCAAGTTTCTGAACACGGAAAGCCTCCATCTCACCCCATACTAGGCATTGGATTTAGTGACACATGTCACTCAGTCAATCCCACTGACACATATTCCAGTCCTTTTCTGTTTTGAGACAGGGTCTCACTAAGCTGGCCAGGCTGCCTTGGAACTCACACTAGAGCCCAGTTAAGCCTTGAACTTACAATCCTCCTGCCTCGGCCTCTGTAGTCATCCATCGATAAGGCTTCAGGCCTGTGCCCACCAGGCCCATCTGGGTTTCTCAATTTCTCTATGCCTCAGTTTTCTCATTTGTAAAAGGGAAATGTTAGTAGCATCTCTTAGAATTGTAAGGACTAATTGCATACACAGTTGAAACGGTGGCACGTAAGCATTATGTAAACAGCTGCTACTCTTAATTAATTTTCCTAAAGTTCAGGACTTTGAGCTATGTCATCCTTGTAGAGATTTTCTCTCTCTCTCTCTCTCTCTCTCTCTCTCTCTCTCTCTCTCTCTTTCTCCATTTTGTGGCGCTCAGATCAAAGCCAGGATCTCTAGCCTGCTAGGCCAGCATTCTTTCACTGAGCTACACTCCTAGCCTTGAAGACTCATTTTGATCAAGAGCTTTTCTGGGCTGATCATAGAGGACTGGGAATGAACAGAGGAGCCAACATCACGGAGAGTTGAAAGGGGAAAGCTTTCCAAAGAGAATGTTGGATGTGGGCCTTTCTGAAGACTTAGTGTGGGGGGGGGGCTGACAGATGGAGGTAGAGAAGAGCAAGAGCAAAAGCACAGAGAAGATGAGACCAGAGAGGCTTGTTGGGGCCAGAGTGTGAAAAACTTGAAGTAAACCCAGACATATTGCATTCCATCATGAGAAGCCTTAGATCAAGCAACAAACATGATTGGGTGTTTCTGTTCAAAAGAATCATTGGCTGGGAGCTGGAGATGTATGGAACTTAATTGGTAGAGTGCTTGTCTAGATGCAGGGAACCCTGGGGTTTAGTCCTTAAACTTACATAAGTTGTGCATAGTGGCACATGCCTGAAATCCTAGCACTCAAGAGGTTGAGAAAGGATGGGTCAAAATCCAAAGTCATTCTCAGCTATATAGTGAGTTTGAGGCCAGACTGGGCTACATGAAACATATTCTCTCTCTCTCTCTCTCTCTCTCTCTCTCTCTCTCTCTCTCTCTCTTTCTCTCTCTCTCTCTCTCTCTCTCTCTCTCTCTCAAAAAGCTGCTAAAGTCAGCAGCCTGCTCTAAAGTAATAGCAGTAATAAGAAAACAGCATTTGGGAACCCTCATGGGACTAACCCGAAGCTGAAGGGTGAAGGGAAGATTTGGTATGAACACTCTAAAAGGCTCACGGGGCCAGCTTGTAAATGTATCGTGTAGCGTACAAACTCAACTCTGCTATTTGCCGGCTCTCTTGTTGGCTCCTCCATCTGTGAAGTGGAACGATGAAGTCATTCAATGTCAGTCTGAGATATGTCATCTGGGCAACTGGGTGGGGAAGAAGAGGAGGGTAGACTGGAGGATTGTCTGCCCTGCACATTTAGCACTCTGCACATGGTAGCTCAGTGATTTACTCTGTGACTCCCTTAGCTTCTTTTCCTGCCATAGAAATTAGTGACTAAGTGACTTCCAGCTGAATGAGGTAGGGCATGTATAATCCTGGCACCACGAAAACAGAAGAGATTGTAAATTCTATTCGTGCCTGAGCAAGATCCTGTCACACACACACACATACAAAGTCACCCAATACTAACAGTCTCATTGTTAACTGGGACCTAGTCTCCATGGAGAATAGGTCTTAAGCAGCTGGGGATATACCTTAGTGGTAAAGCCCTTGGTGGCAGGGAACCCAGAGTTCAATCCCCAGTGCTGGAGAAGTGTAGTCCTTGACGATACTGACTCAAGGCCTGGAGTATTCTCTATGTAATGCATTTGAATGGAATTCTTTTTTAAAAAAAATTCAATATATCTTTAAAAAGTAGGAAAAGATTTTTATTCAGAGGGCTCTATGTACATCCATTCCTGCCTGGGACCCTGGAGTAATGTTCTGTTTCTTCGGGATGAACTTTCAGCTTAACCTTAATTTGACATTCAAAGCTCTTTGCCATCTGACCTCATATCATTTAGGCTTCGTTTCTAAGACCTCAATTTCCATCCTGTTTCCAGCTTCTAACAGACCCTTTCTCATCCCTGAGGTTCTGCCCATAGGGTAAAACCCTCCTTGCCTTTCCCCCTGCTTTCTCCAGGTGAAGCTTTTTTTCCATCCTGATTAGAGTATTGATTAATTATTTGATTGATGATTAATTGCTGGTTGAGTGATTGAGATGGTGGGTCTTTGGATGTTGCCTAGATAGACTTTGAACTTGTCATCTTCCTATTCAACTTCCTGAGTGCTAGAATGACAAGTGTGAGCCACCACTATATGTAAGTTGCTTAATTTTCAGTGTGTATACAGATCACCTGGGAATCTTGTTAAAGTGAAGCTTTTGATTTTTTGCAATGCTGGAGATTAAACTCAGGGCCTTGTGCATGTTGGGTAAGCGTCTTGCCACTGAGCTGCATCATTTGAGCTGCAAAATGAAGATTTGGACTATAAATCTGCAGTTGAGGTTTGAGATTCAGCTTTTATTCTTGCTATTTGTTTTTGAGATGAGGTCTTGTGTAGCCCAGGGTCTCCTCAAGCTCCATATAGCTGAGGATGACCTCGCATTCCTGATTTTCATTTGCCTTCACCTTCCAAGGGCTACTGGACTTAGGAGGTTGTACTACTATACCTGGCTTGAGATTCAGTTAGCTCCTTCCTTTCTTTTTCTTAGAAAGCAGCCAGTCTTGAGCTGACTCTGATGCTGAGGCTGGCCTTCCTTCACCTTCTAATCTTTTTGACTCTGCCTCCCGAGTGCTGGGATTACAGTTGTGTGCTGTGACACCTGGTTTATGGTGTGCTGGGGATTGAACCTGGGGATTTGTACATATTAGGCAAGCACTCTACCAACTGAGCTATTTCCCTTGTACAAAGATTCAGACCAGTGATGTTGATGTGACTGGTCTGTAAGCAGTTACATCACTATAGCAAAGAATTAACACATAGGGCTCTGTTTTATACTTTTCATGGAAAAGAGGAAGACTTACAGAGTTTTGGGGAGAAGACAAGCTTTCTGGATAACCTTACAAACCTCACACTTGAGTCAATGAGGTTAGGACTATTGTCACTAAGAAGACGTGTTTTAAAGCATGACAGATGTCCAGTTCAAACCTTGGTTCTGCCATTTATTAGCTGTATGGTCTTGGGTAACCAATTAATGCCTGTGTCTTATTTTTTCATTTACATGACAGGACTGAGGTACCTAACACAAACGTTTTGTGAAAATTCGATCTACTTGTTTTGTTATGAGACAGGGTCTCATTATATAGCCTAGACTGGCCTCAACTCATGATTCTGCTGCCTCCGATCCTCAAGGACTGGGATTATAGGCCATCGCTCCTGACCTTGAGTAGACCTTAAGGAGCTAGACTCTTACCAGATTCTTCTCCAAGCATCCGGGTTCCAGCCTCCTAGGTTGGAGACCACAAAGGTGACTGGTGTGAAGAATTCCTTTTCTTAACTCAAGAAGTCGCATGATAGAGTCCTCGGGTTGGGCAAAGCCCCTTACAGACAAGTGCCAAGGAGAAAGGCATGAGAACAGTGTCCAGGAATGACAAGTTCTCTCCATAATGGTGTACTGTTGAAACAGACCCAACAGATACCATAACCAGGGCAGACTAACAAGGGTGACCTTGAATTCATACTGTGCCAGATCTGCTCTGGAAGTTTCTTGTTTGAAAGTATTTATTTTAACTTTCAATCTTGCTTGGAGAAAGCTGGGGACTTAGAGGCCAGTCTGTTGTGCCTTGGCTGTGTGAATTCTGGGGAGAGAATAGCCCCTTCAGTACCACTGGTTTGTCAATCTAGTCTCTCCCGGCTTCGGCGTTCTCTACTGTCCAGAAGTAGCGCCTTTGCTCCAAACATGTGAGAGGCTCAGGCCAGACAGGTCTGAGCTATATGGGAAGACAAGGCTCTGTCTCAAGAAAGAAAAACATGGGCTGGAGAGATGTTTAGGGGTTAAGACTCTGTCTCTCAAGCAGAAGGTCCTGAGTTCAGATCCCAGCTCCCATGTAAAAAAAAAAAAGCCAGATGGAAACACCAGTGGCCTGCTCTGGCCCTGGTAGGCGGAGCCTGGGAAATCCCAGAGCCAAGCAAAAAGGAGGTAGAAACAATTCAGGATGATTCCCAAAATCACCCTTGGCCCTCCACAGGAACACAGTGTCCTCTGATACACATACACACACTAAATAAATAAATAAATAAATAAATAAATAAATAAATAAATAAGAAACACAGAAGTAGCCAGGCATGGTGGCATGACCTTGTAATCTCTGCATTCAAAGGCCAAAAGCAGTAGAATTGCTTATGAATTTGAAGCCAGTCTGGGTTACATAGTGAGACCCTGTCTCAGAAACTCTCACACACACACATACACAGAGAGTAATAGCTAACTCAAAGTGGTGACAGGAAAGTTTAATATAATAGCATACATAAAATATTACCAAAGCTTTGGCATTGTGCTGTGCAATAGTCCCCACAACTTTTAGGGACTATATTCTAAGAACCCTCCACCTCTCCCAGTAGATGCCTGAAAATCCTATATATACTACATTTTGTTATTATTTTGTGATAAGATGGTTGGCATATAACTAGCCCAAGCTGGTGTGGGATTAGTGATCTTCCTGCTTCAGCTCTCTGAGTGCTGGGATAACAAGGCATGTACTACCACTCCTGACCCATGCGTTTGCCTATACATTTATATCTATGATGAAATTGAATCTTTATGTTATGTATAGCAAGAGAACAGAAATGAATAATATAGAACTATAACAAACTAATAAAAGTTATTCTAAATTTATGAATTATTTATTTCTGGAATTTCCATTTAATATTTTTAGATATGGTTGACAGCTGACAGCTGAAACTGGGGAAAGTCAAACCATGTAAAGGACTATTATTATTATTATTATTATTATTATTTTTAGTGTTGGTATTTAAACCATAGTTCCCTTAGCTGATTGTTCATTTAAGTTGTCCTTTTTCTAGTTTGAGTTCAAAGCCACTCTGTCATGATAAAGGATCTTGTTAGCCTTGAAATTGCTCTGCTCCAGTTTCAGAAATAGAGACTCTACTGCTCTATCTGCTAACCTTTTCTAGCCCTTTTCTTCTTCTTTGAAACAAGGGGTGGGGGACTGGAGAGAAGGACCACATTTGACCAGATCCCATGTAAAAATGCCAGGAAGAAACAGTGTTGGCCTGCACTTCTGGTCCTGGAGGCGGAACTCAGGAAACCCCGTAGCAAAGCAAAAAGGAGGTGGAACAATCCAGGGTGATTCCTATTCTCACCCTTGGCCCTCTGGTGTACACACACACACACACACACACACACACATACACACACACAAATAAAAAGGTTTTAAAAATAAATAAGGATCAGATGGCTCAAAGTTTAAGACTCTGCCTCATAAGCAGAAGGACCTGAGTTCAGATTCCAGATCCCAGAAATGGAATTTGCAGATATGGGGAAGCCTGCACTTCTGCCTCAGGAGGGCAGGACCTGGGTGCCACATTTTCCAGTCTCCCATCATTGCATTTAAGTTTTTTTTTATTATTATTTCCACTCATACAAACTTAATAGGTAGACCAGTTCCCTCCCTCCCTCCTCCTCCCCTCCCTCCCCATCCCCCAGTGCCTCCCCCCCAATTCCCAGAGAGTCCTTTATTGTGTATGCCTGACTATTTTGCATGTGTATATGGGTGCACGTGCACACACTGTCCCTGTGGAGGACCAAGGGTGACTTCTGGAACCATCCTGGATTGCTTCTACCTCCTTTTGCTTCACTCTGGGATTTTCCAGACTCCGCCCACCAGGGCTGGAAGTACTGGCTGCCATTGTTTCTGCCTGACATTTTTATGTGGGACCTGGGACACAAACTCAGGACCTTCTGCTTTGAGGCAGAGTTTTAACCTCCGAGTCACCTCTGCAGCCCATATATTCTATGTACACAACTTGGTGAGAATTCTCTAAGAAGGGAGTGATGTGTCCTTGATCGACCTCTCTTCATTCTGTTAGTACAAAATATTTTCCCTTCACCTGCTTGTTACATTCTTTCCTTTCTCTGATTTTTATCTCTGGAAGTCTAGACTGACTTATTTCCAACCATCTTCATTTCAGGCCTCAGAATAACACTTGGCTACTACTCTTGCATTTTTCTTCACAGCTGAAAAGGAAATAAATGAGTACATGGGGATGCTTGCTCTTAGGTTTATCTGCAAGCCTGGGTCTGGTGGGCCCTAGCCTGACTGCCAGTGCTGCAGTTCTCACTGCTTTTACCTGGTGACCTCCAGTCTCCAGGCGTTGATAGTTGCTCACTTAACATCCCCAGCCCCAGTCCTGTCCCTGAGCTCAGATGCCTCCAACGGATCTGACTTCCCAACTCAACCCCTCTGTGAATGGCACTCCACCTTGCACTTGCTAAGCCTGAAAACCTTAGTTTTTTTTTTTTTTTTTTCTTAAACCCTGTAACGAATCAGCTACTGTCTTCTGTCTCAAACTGCAAATTGTAACCAGAAACTGACCTCTTACTCCATCCCTTTTCACCTGTTAGTTCCATTCTCCTGGGGGTTAGACCACAATCCTCTCTTGATAGACGACCCGCTCAGGCCGTCTTAGAGACTCCTGCTTCTGCCTTCTCTCCTCCATTTGGACTGCAAAACCTCTTCAAGTATGCCACCTGGTCAGTTCTTTGTAAAATCCGTTCTTTATTTATACCCAAAGCCAGTCGTTATTGTAGCCTGGGCCCTAAGCCAAGAGATCTTCTCCATCGTCTCCATTTCTCTTTGCTTTATGTTTCCCTATGTACACTAAACAATGTCTTCACAGAACTACTTAAATTTGCAGCAGCCTATCAATGCCAACAGTTAACCCATGATTCCTGAAAGCACAATCAGGAGACTTATGTCCTCCGCCTTTCCCTCCCACTGTCCCTTTTGCCCAAATTTTGGGGGGTCTAACGGTCAGCCTTGGTGAGCAACTGTTCTGTCACTGAGCCACATCCCCAGCCTGTGGCTTTGATGTAGCGCAGGCTGGCATGAACTCTCGATCCTCTTTCCTTATCTCCGGTTGGGATTACAAGTGCCACCAATTTTGAAAAAAGCTTTCATTTTAATGCCAAATCCCCAGGCCTGTCACAACATACTTTAGAGCATTGCCTAATACATTTGCTGAATTGATATAAATAACTAGAATGTCATCTAGCATTACGATGTATATAATTTCGTTGGAGATGCAAAACGAGGCAGGCACGATTGCGTTTCCTGTTTCATGGATGGGGAAACTGAGGCTCTAAGAGGTTTAAGTATGCAGAGATCAGGGTCTCAGGCTCAGGGGACCTATCGTTAAGGTTGACGTATCCCCCCTACCCCTTTCCCTGCAGGTCGCCAGCCAGATGCCAGCGCCGTCGGCCGATCCGGCGCGTCCCCACGCGTGCCCGGACTGCGGCCGCGCTTTTGCGCGCCGCTCCACGCTGGCCAAGCACGCACGCACGCACACGGGCGAGCGGCCCTTCGCGTGCACGGAGTGCGGCCGATGCTTCTCGCAGAAGTCGGCGCTGACCAAACACGGCCGCACGCACACGGGCGAGCGGCCCTACCAGTGCCCAGAATGCGACAAGCGCTTCTCGGCAGCCTCGAACCTGCGGCAGCACCGCCGGCGGCACACTGGCGAGAAGCCGTACGCATGCGTGCACTGCGGCCGGCGCTTCGCGCAGAGCTCCAATTACGCCCAGCACCTGCGCGTGCACACGGGCGAGAAGCCTTACGCGTGCCCGGACTGCGGACGAGCCTTCGGCGGAAGTTCGTGCCTGGCGCGCCACCGACGCACGCACACGGGCGAGCGCCCGTACGCCTGCGCCGACTGCGGCACGCGCTTCGCCCAGAGCTCGGCGCTGGCCAAGCACCGGCGCGTGCACACGGGCGAGAAGCCGCACCGCTGCGCCGTGTGCGGCCGGCGCTTCGGCCACCGTTCCAACCTGGCGGAGCACGCGCGCACGCACACGGGCGAGCGGCCCTACCCGTGCTCCGAGTGCGGCCGCCGCTTCCGCCTCAGCTCTCACTTCATCCGCCACCGGCGCGCGCACATGCGGCGCCGCCTCTTTATCTGCGCTGGCTGCGGCCGAGACTTCAAGCTGCCCGCCAGCGCCACGGCCGCCACGCCCACCTGAGCGCTGCCCGGAGTGCGAGGGCAGTTGAGCTACCCGGGGCTGGGAGCCGCTGGCACGCTAGGACTTCCACCTGGCTGCCCAGATTTGGATGGCGCCTGTCACTCCCGCACCTAGGTCTGGGGGAGGGTGGGATGGCAGGCCGCCTGCTGTGGGGACTGGGAACCCAGGAGAGTGCCCCACTGAGGTCCCCCAGAAACCCCCGCCCTGCCCTCCGCTACATTCTCTTGGCCGGTATGAGTGAATAAAGTATTATATACTCACCCCACCCGTGCCTGTGAGTGAGGTGGGTGGGGAGAGGAGGAACTCTGGGATAGTTTGGAGTTGTCAAGTAGCCAAATGGACCTACACCGTAGCCTAAAGCGGTTCCTGCAACGGGGAGACACCCCTTACTTAGCTTTTGGTTATGCACCAACACCAGAACTGAAGACTTACGACCAAATAGAACCATTTTCTGCAGTTCTTCAGAAGTTAGTATGGGCAAAGGAAAGTGCTAACAAGATCTAAGCGTTTCACCATTAGAGCTCATTACATCCTTTTGAAATGGTTTATGTAGCCCTGATTAATCTAGAACTCATTATATAGACTTGAACTTGGAGTGATGCCCCCTGCCTCCTGAGCATTGGGATTACAAGTGTGGGCCGCTTCATCTAACTCTAAATATCAGTTTCCATTTTTGCAGTCAGATACAGCCATCCAGTAAAAGGCACAACAGAAAAAGTCAAATCTAGTGTCAACTGGAACTATGCTGAGGGGTTGCCTAACAAATTGCCAACCATCAGATATTTGTTTTAAATACTTTATGAGAGAGGGGGGAGCACATAGAGGTCAGAGGACAACTTTCTGGAGGGAGTTGTCTCCTTCCACCTTGTGAACTCCAAGGGTTGAATCCGGATGTCAGGTTTGTATGCAGATGCCAATCAAAGTTAATTGAGCCCAGCATCCTCTCTCGTATCCTGGCCACATAATCTTCACAACTCCATCAGGTACATATTGTATGATTTATATAGATGGGGACGGAAGTAATAAAGATAAATGCTTTAATACACATCGCATCCAATCTTAAAACTCCTTGAAAGCCTGGCTTTAGCTTCTGAACTGGCAGCTAACATTGCATGCAGCCCCCAACCTGTTACAGGTGCAGAAGTGGAGTGACGTGCATAACAACAGACCACTAGGAATTTATTAGAAACTGAACCCTTGGTCCTGCAGGACATACAAGAGAAGCATAGGCCTGGGCAGAGCACACCTCTGGGTCCACTGTTCAGGACCTGCTAAGACATCCTGGGAAGCCATGCAAGCAAAGCCTAAAGTTGTCCCTGAAACCGTTTTATTGGAAGAGAAAACACAAGAAAACTATCTTTCAGAGGCCCCTATCTGTGGTTCAACAGGATAGGACTAGAACGAGTTGACACTTGCTGTTTAGATGCCATGTTTCTAGGTGGAAGCATGGCTCTTGCATTTGGATACAGGATCTGCAGGGCCCACAGCCTGGTCTTCAGAGATGGCCCCATGGGGCAAGTCTGTGTACTTGCAGGAAGACCCTCGGGACAGGTGGACTGGGTATCGTCGCCGGTTGGTATCCATTTTAGAGAGAACTGCTTGGGGCAGGTCCACGCGACAACGGGCTGCTAGGGCTACCAGGTAGATGAGGACGTCGCTGAGCTCCTCTTGAAGCGCTGCCCGCTCCTTCGGGGACCAGGCTTGGGGACCCGGTTCTGCATCCGACTTCCACTGACTAGAGACAAAACAAGACAGATGCACAGAGCTAGGCCCATGGGCGACACCTCCACAGTGCACTCCTACTGCTCAGGCAGTTCCTCCTAGGACAACCCAACCTCACTTGGTCCCCGGGAGATGAGGATGGAAAGAGACTGTGATAGATAACAGGGAGACATCTGTGCCTTTACCCAAGTCAAGGAGTGGCCAAGAGAGCACTTCATGAGTCAAGACAATGCTGTGGAACCCACTGTATTTTTCTCTAGCCTTGGAGGCCGCTGCTCCGGTCAAACCTTAAATCTGGATGAGTGCACAATTCTAATTCACTATGAAATCATCTTCTGTTCTTCATCCATTCC
Organism: Typhlomys cinereus; assembly: GCA_023101885.1. Lineage (NCBI taxonomy): Eukaryota > Metazoa > Chordata > Mammalia > Rodentia > Platacanthomyidae > Typhlomys > Typhlomys cinereus. The sequence goes on from JALPQD010000152.1 coordinate 3,608,635, forward strand.
ACTTTCTCTGATGGCCTCGCTCTGTCTCTAATGTTTTTCCCCCTCCTGCCCCCAAACTTTTCTCACAGTCAGCTCCTTTCTGATATCTAGGTCTCAACTATGCCATGTGGTGTGTAGTGACCTGCCAAGCCCTAAAAAGCCATCAAAGTGAAAGAGGCCCTTTCTTACAGATATTCTGCAGACTGAGGCTCTGGAAAACCCCCTCTAAATGCTATGCGTGTGCGCACACACCAGCATGTGTCCATGGCGGTCACTTCCCTTATGTTCTCCTTTAATCTACCCTAATACTCTCTTACCTCAAGGCCCAACTATGGCCCCCAATGTTGCAAGGCCGTCTGTTGGACATATACTGTTTCTGAAGGGTAATCTCTTCATGTTGGCTATATTTTCTTAACAAACCAAATATATATATATCCTACCTTCTGTCTTTTTAAAAATATTTTATTTATTATGAGAAAGAGAGAATATATACATATGCACTCATGACACATGGGTGGAGGTCAGAGGACAACTTTCAGAAGTTAACCTCTCCTCCCACTACTTAGGCTCTCCAGCATTGAACTCAGGTCGCCAGGTTTATGCAGGTGTCTTACCAACTGAGCTATATAACCAGCCCTTTTCTCACACTTAATGATGGGCCAGAATGCTTGGTACATATCAGAAAACAAAACATGCAACAATGCCTCCTCTTTCTTGAGCGAGGGCAAACTTTAGGAGTGCCAGATTCCACTTGAAATTAGCTTAATCGTCTCACCCACCACCTTTGCAAGTGGAGACTTCTGTATAACAGACCATTTTTCAGAATCCCTTTGTTCAGCCCCACACGGAGGTGAGTGAAGAGCTGTTGCTACCTCTCCCCCTAAGATCTGTCTCCAGTTTCCATCAAACTCTGCAACCCTAGCACCCCTCCCCTGCCACACACAGCGTCTTCCAGGAAGCCTTCCATCTACTCACAAGAGTTCTGCCAGCTCTCCCACTTCCCCCACCAGAGCCAGGAGCAGGTTCCGAGGCTGGTGGAACTGGTCCCAGTCACGCTCAGCAGCGAATTCTGCATGCAGGCGACGACTGGAAGAGAACAACAGAGGGAGACGCAAAAATCTCAAATTAGGAGTCAGTGGAGACGATGTAAGGGGCCCAGGTAGGCACCCCAGACATATATGTATATCAGAGGACAGACCATTTGGGGCACACCAAAGAACACAACATGGGGTTCACAGCCAATTCTTTGCATGGCTCTGGGTAAATTGCTGCCTGCTTACAAGACTTGGGCTCTTCACGTGAGGCTGGATGTGCACTTAGGGGCTTTAATATCAAACCTGACAGTGCCCTGTTATTTCATTCTGCAAGAAACAATGTTTCCCCAAACCTCAGCACTCCAGCCTATCCTTGTTTGTACCATTACTCACTCCGGAAACCAGATTTTCGGTGCCTGCCAAGACTCCGAGCAAAGTTGGTCCTAACATGCCTACTAGGCGTTCTCCAATTTCCCCTAGCGCCAGACTTCCGGATCACCCAGAGTTGGTCCTCACCAACACACGGGGCTACATCACTGTTCCCCCTACTTCAGCTGGACACTTGTGTACATGAGGTTTACCAGGCTCGCCAAGGCTCGGGCAGCGGCACCCGGACCCCGGATCACAGCTGTTGATCTTCTTCCGGACCACGTGGAGAGACTTTTCCCCACTCTGACAAAGGCAGAGACAGGACAAGGGCTGCTTACATGTCCTCGAGCGTGGGCTCCGGACTGAAGCTGAACAAGCTGGCGGCGGCGCCCTCTTCCCCCTTCTCCCCACGCGCATCACCATTCGCACGGGACATGGTGCCCACCGGCTTGCAGCCTCGCCGGCGCCGAACTGCGCGCCACGCTCGCAGCCCGCCTCCGGGGCTCCTGACCAATCACGGGCGTTTCCATTTGTTTTATGGGGCGGAGCCGGAGGAGAAACCAATCACCTAAGGAAATTTTTCTATAGTCCGCCCCCTTATCCGAAGTGGACCAATCTGAGGGAGTTTCACGAATGTGTATATCGGGGTCAGCGTCCTCGGATTCTTCCATCAAGGCCGATTTCTTAAAGGTAAAGGTACCAATTTGACCCAGAAGAGGGACAAGGGCAGAGGGCAGTCCCTTGCCTTGTGGGCGCCAGATGGCGCCAAAGCGTACACTCAATGGAGCATTCTACAAATGCTGTGTGTGTGTGTGTGTGTGTGTGTGTGTGTGTGTGTGTGTGTGTGTGTGTGTGTGTGTGTGTGTGTGTGTCAGAGGGCATGTGTGCCTGCGGAAGTACAGGAGTGACTTCGGGAATCACCCTGCATTGCTTCTACCTCTTCTTTGCTTTGCTCTTCCCAGGCACTTCCAAGATCTGAAGTACAGGCCGCAGCCATTTCTTCTTGGCATTTTTACATAGGATCATCCGAACCCAGCACCTTCTGCTTGCAGAGGCAGAGGCTTAACCCCTGAGCCATCTCTCAGGCCCTCTTCACAGTATTTGAATAGGATTGAAGGAAAAGACTGAAGAAGACGGTCATGGAACTTGAAACTCAGACCTGTGTCCATGTCAGCTCCCCCCACCTGATTCCTATGGTTGGAATATTTCTTTTATCCTTGTCCTGAGGACAAACAATGTCACCTTTCCTCTCTTTATGCCACAATAATGATGTGGCCTCTGTCCACCTTTTTAGCCCCATGGATCATTGTCATGGCCCTAATATACTATATACAAGAACACTAAGCTCATTTACATTAGCAAGTTTATTCGGTGATAAGTCATGAGGACTTTTTTTATGATGAATGATTTTGGGAATCGGACTCAAGCACGCGGCCATGCTAGGTACTAAATATTCTATCCACTTTACCATCCAGTTGCCCTTGACTTTAGAGGTTGGTATGTAACAAGAACTGGCGATGGCTGAGCTTGGTCAATCTGCAAGACAGAATTATACAATGGACCTTGATCCTTGATAACATTGTTTGACAAGTTCTAGAAACACACTTCTTTAGGATTCAAGTAAGGTAATAAGTCCCTTTATTAGTCAAGTCATTTTGGGTTCTTCTATTTATTTTCTTGGAGAAAGTGACATTCATATTAGGTATATGATCAAGGAGAACAGAATTTCTGCTAGAAGGAACCAACAATTTATAAAACAGGAAGTACATAGTGTGCTCTATAGATAAAAATAATTCCAGAGTTTGGGGATGTAGCTCAATGGTAGAGTGTATATCTACATACTATTATTTACTTTGTGGTATATGTGCATGTAAGTCACAGGACAAGTTTGTAAAATCAGTTTCGTCCATTCATTCTACCTTTACATGAGTTCTAGAGATTGAACTCAGGTCATCAGAATTGTGCAGCAAATATTTTTACCCACCGAGTACACACACAACACACACATACAGAGGAAATCATTCTAAAATGAATGGACACTGATTTGTATGCTGCTGATCGAGGTGTGGTAACATACCAGTAATCTCGCACTCAGGATTGTAAATTTGAAGCCAGACTGTACTACATGACAACTTCCAGGCATGTAGGGACTTTGTTTAAAGACATAAATAGGGCTGAGGATGTGGCTCAGTTGGTACAGTACTTGCCTAGCATGCACAAAGCCCCCGGTCCCATCCCCAGCACGGAATAAACTTACTGTCCTGCTTGTACTCCTAGTACTTGGGAGGGTGGAGGTAGGAAGATCAGATGTCAAGATCATCCTTGACTACGTAATAAATATCAGACCAGCCTGACTGAGACCTCTACCACAACCAACCAAGCAAACACAGCAAGAACATACTGGGCTGACTGAAGCTCATGGCCGGGCATGACGCTTACTACAATTCCGCTAAATATGCCGCGTCCAGTGCAACAACCCATGAAGGTGCCTGGGGATGAGAAATAAGAAAGGTGAAAAAAAGAACATGCAGAGACGGAAATATAGAAAGCAGTTGGCTCGGGATAGGTGGAAATCCCACCTGTGTGAGAGCAGGCAAACCTGGCCTGCTCAGAGGTCCCGGAGACAGCCTCTGATGGGACACTAGAGGTCAGATGCTTGGGCACCGGTGCCCTCCAGAAGACCTTTCTATTCTCTTAACCTGTTTCCCTACTTCATGCATATGGCGGGTAGACTAAGGCAGTACACATTTTATTTAAAGCTTCCTAACCCGGCTCCCACCATGGCACACACTACTATTATTGGTCTGACTGATCTTGAATTGAGGGATGGAAGAAAAGGTACTGGTAGAACTTAGAATATTTATTCCAGTGACTTTGTTTGTTTCAGGAAGACCCAGAATGGAGGATCACGTAATACACTGCATGTGTGTTTTCTCTCTGTCTCTGTCTCTGTCTCTGTCTCTGTCTCTGTCTCTCTCTCTCTCTCTCTATCTGAAGGCACCATGTCTGTGGAGGTCCAAGGGTTACTTTAGGAATCATCCTGGATTTCTCTACCTCTCTTCGCTTTGCTCTGGGGTCTCCTAGACTCCACCTTCCAGAGCTGGAATTGCAGACTACTGCATTTCTGCCTGATGTTTTACGTGGCAATCTGGGAACTGAACTCAGGTCCTTCTGCTTGTGAGACAAAGTCTTAACTTTTGAGCCATCTCTCCAGCCCTAATGTTTATTTTTACCAAGACAAGGTCTAGCTTATAGCCCAAGTTAGATTCAAACACTCTGTGGCCCAGATTAACCTCAAATTCATGATGGCCTCAGCCTCCTGAGGACAGCCTTCCACATGACCAGTTTGGCTGCACCTTATTTACAGACTAGAAAATTGAGGCCCTGAGTGCCTAGGGGGAGTCTTTTGCCGAAAAGCAAAAGCAAAAGTTTACTAGTCACCAATACTCCCCAGAAAATGAAGACAGTCTCCTCTCTCTGGTTAAAGAGTAAAGGAAACAGCCCGCGTGTCTTGAGTCACCTTGGCCCGGCTGTCTTTTCTCCTCACTTAAGTTCCACCTGTATCTCTTTTCTCCCCTTTCCTCCACTATCCTGACTGTTCTGATGATTCTGATCTCCATCCAAGGCCCTGTTACCTCCACGACCCACTGCCTAGTCTCTCCCCAAGGAAGTCTTGGATGCCAATCTTACCAACCTTCAACCCTTGTTAACTAGGAGGACCCGAGTAAGGGAAACATCCAGCCATTTCCCTCTCCATTTCTACCATTAAATGCAATCTAAAAAGATTCCAATTTCTTTTCCCAAGACTTGTTTTACACATTGTTGGTACCAGGGTCCACAACTAGAAGAGTAAGAAAACGGGATTGCTTGATATGGGAAGAACAGGCTGTGAACTGTGGGCTTGGCCAGCAGAGACAGAAGCTGAGACTATTTCAGATCTTTTAGCAACTGCCAGTCACTCGACAGTGAGATAGGAGGTCCCACAGCAACCTACAGGAAAAAGAAAATTCCTTGCATTTATAGACTTTATAGGGGAGTGGGACTTGAGCTTAGATTCTAAGAGTTTCTGAGTTTAGGAGAAATCTCTGAGTTCAGCAGTTTAGTTAGTGCAAGTTCTACATAGGATATAAGGCTGTAATTTACAAACAAATCCCATTGTCTCTCCCTATCTTGTGGGACAGATGAGAGTTTAGCTACTTAGGAAAGGTTCTAGCTAGGCTATGCAGTGTGGCTGATCCCCTTCTACAGGGGCAGCTCCTGTGATCTAACAAGAATAAAACCATTTTGAGTCCTTCATGTCTCAAAATAGCTTTACATTACTTTTTTGAAAAATGTGGCTTGGAGCCCAGTAAGATGGCACATACCTGTAATGACAGCACTCAGAAGCCAGAGGCAGGAGGACTGAGGCCTACTTGAATCACACAGCAAAATCCTGCTAAACAAAACACTGTGCCCAGCTCTGGACATATTTCTTAATCTCCCTGCATCTTAGCTTCCTCGTTTGTAAGATGGAGTTATCCAGAAGAGTGTGTGTGTGTGTGTGTGTGTGTGTGTGTGTGTGTGCGCGCGCCTCCCAGAGTACACACTGTGTAATCATGTGTTATTATTGCTAGTAGCATCTTTTCATCTCTGGCATTTCAAAGTTTGGTAAAACTACTGTGAGTCTTAAAGTCCATGGTGGAGCCAGACATGGTGAATCATGCCATAATCTTAGTCCTTGGGAAGTAGGAGGATCAAGTTCAAGGTTACTCTGGGGTATATGAGTTCTAAGACAGTCCTGACTGCAAAGTCAGATCCCCTGTCTTAAAAACAAATATACAAATAAGCAAATAATCCAGCACACTGGCTCAGTGGGTAGAGGTACCTGCTTACAGACCGGGTAACAAGCTGTTTGATTCCCCAGAGTCCACATGATGGAAGGAGAGAATCAACTTTAGAAAGCTAGCTCAGTGGTTAAGGTGTCTCCTTGCAAACTTAGAGATCTGCTCTGAGTTCAACTCCTGGAAGCTCACATAGTACACTGCATGCATGTGTTCTCTCTCTCTTTCTCTCTCTCTCTCCATTCCTCCCTCTCTCCTTCCCACTCTCAAGTAAATAAAAATTTTTAAAAAAAGAAGTTGTCCTCTGATCTCCCTATGGCCATGACACACACATATCTATTTCCTCTCCCTTGCCTCTCTCTCTTTCCAATAACTAAATTATAGGATGTTTATTAGGAACTCAAAATATGACTTTCTTTTTTTTTTTTTTTTTTTTTTTTTAATAGGACCTTCCTGTAGTCCAGGCTAGCCTGGAACTTCCTATGTCACTGAAGATCACCTTGAATTCTTGATCCTGTTGCCTCCATATCCCAATTACTGGGGTTATACAAATGCAACGCTAGGCTAAGCAACTTTCAGACTTTCAACTTTTTTAAGTTTCAGCAAACCTTTTTAGGTTTCTTTCATCTGCTTCATTTCCTTGTTCTACTGTGATAGCCAAAGGAAATTATGCCAAACTTGCTTTAAAACGCTTACTCTTTGGTTGGAGAGATGGCTCAGGGCTTAAGACTCTGCCTCACCAGCAGAAGGTCCTAAGTTCAGTTCCCAGATCCCATGTAAATATACCAGGTGGAAACTGCTGTGGCTTGAATTCTAGTCCTGGTGGATGAAGCCTAGGAAATCCTAGAGCGAAGCAGAAAGGAGGTAAAAGCAATCCATCCTGGATTTAGATCATCCTAAAATCACCCTTGGCCCTCTACGGGGACATACAGTTGCCTTCTGAGACATGCACACACAAAGATTTAAAAAAAAAAAAAAAAACTTCTTGCTCATGTTTTTAACTCAGGCTTAAACCTTTTAAATGTGTCTCAGCTTAAGAGCTCTTCTTCACAGATATGTTTTGCTCAGCATTTTCTTATCATGTGCTTGCCCTTGAATAGAACAGCTCTCACCATCAGATAACACATTCCATGCGTGCAGGCTGACAGCAAGAAAACCCGGGCACAGATAAAAAAGATTGCAATGTCCTGTGAGAATCAGAATCATAAAAACACCTGCTTGCACAAGGACAGGCTGCCCTGACTGCTTTTCTGCTTGTGTAAACATGCTCCTGCCAAAGACCACCAAGTAACCCACCGATAGTAAAACAGACATAGGGGGACATAAATTAGTAACCTATAAGATGAAGACTGAAGGTAATTGCTCATAATTTGGAAGTCATTCCTCTGGGCCCACTAGCATTAAATAAAGGTTATGGTGAAAAAATTCTCAATATTCTTGATCAATCTTCATCATTCATTACAGTTCTGGAACTCCTCTTAGCTGTTCAAACTCCTGACTCACCTGGGATTTTCATACACTTTCCTCTTCTGTTGTATATCTCGCTATTTTATTGCTTTCTGATAAACTTCAACCTTGTCTTTTGACTCTTAATAGCTTTCTAGGTGCAGTGCTCTCCTACTAACCCTTCTGTGAATCTGCCTCCATTCCCACCTACTCCTGCCTCCACTTTGCTCTTTCTGAAATGTTTTTTTCCTTGTAGGTGGTTTTTTTTTTTAATTTTTTTCCTAGTTTTACAAACATACTAAGTACTTATCCTTGCCTCCCTCCTCTCCTTCCTTCTTTCCCTTTCTCCTTCCCTTCTTTCATCAATCTATCCCACTCCCTTCCAGCTCCTGCCTGTTCACTTCTATGGGCCTCAGGGTTCCCTCTGGCTTGTCTACTTTTGTGGGAGTTCAGGCCTCTGTGGCATACCAAGTGGTCCCTCCTCCGACAGCCCCACTAATAGGGGCATTCCCCTTTACTCACTCAGCCCTAGTCCCCAATTTTTCCACTATATGTAATTATATGTCCTGAGATCCTCTCTAGTCTATGGGGCATGTTGGTATGTCAATCTTTATGCAGATCTGGTAAGGACAAGTCTCAGTGCAGTAAGTTCCTGGATTGCAGCAGCCTGCCTTGAACGGAATGTCTTGTCCAACAGTGGATCTTCCCATCTTTAGGCTCTTACAATTTTACCAGCCCCTCTTATGCAAGGTTCTCTTCTTTTTTTTCTATTTTTGCCTCAAATGTCTAGTGATCCTTGTCATATTTAAGAGTGAGGCAACTGGGGATGCAGCTTAGAGTGCTGGCCCCGCATCAGGCATGTGCAAAGTACTGAGTTCCGTTCCCAGCACAGGAGAAAGAACATCACACATAAGTCAAGTAGGTGGTACAGACCTGTAATTCCAGGACTTAGGAGACTAAAACAAGGAGGATCTTAAATTCAAGGTCAACCTGGGGTGCACTACCCCTACCTTCCTACACTACCCTAAAGCCGGTAAGAGGCATTAAAAATCTAATGTACTGAGTGAAACTTCTCAATTGGGAGACTTTGCAGTAAAGTGCTTTTCATTGGAATGACCTTAATATTTATACATCTTTGTATTTTGGGCATGGTCGTTTTCTCTAGAGTGTTCTCGAATCTTTTGCCTGAGCCAAGATGCTGACGGCTTAAGTTAAAGTTGGTCTCAGGTTTTGGTGCTCAAAGTCACTCATACTAAATACACCATTCCAACCCTGAGCTACACCTCAGCCCCTTAGCCAGGATCTAACACCCTTACCCACTTTTTGAAGTACCCAGTATTGAACCCAAGACTTCATGCATGCTAGGCAAACACCTTGCAATAATTTTGGCTGAGATTTTAATGGCTAAAATGAGGAAATGATGGACTACTTTTATTCTTGTTTTTAGTGAGGCTCCGTGTCTCTGCTGTGCCTGGTCTTCTTGACCATCTCTTTCTTCCCAGAGGTAACTTGAGAGGCAGTTCACTTCTTGAAAAGTATAAAATGTAACTACCCTGGCTATGAATTTTCAAGTAAATAACTATTTTAGTCCAACCCTTCCCTTTACTATCCCAAATACCTGCTGAACCTGTCTTTTGGCTTCCTGCTGATTTCTCCCACTTTGACCATTCCTACTATTCTGCTAAGCCAGTTATCTCCTCCCACCTTCTGTCCATCTTCCAGGAACTGCTGACCCCTTTCTTTTGCTTTTTTCTGTCCACCTTACAATCCCTAGAGTTTAAACCTATTTTGTATCCTTTTCTGTCATCTGTGCTAATCTAAATCCCAGATGCAAATCAGGTCCAACCTTGACTTTGCATTTTGCCAGATTCTAATGTATTTGCCCGTGGATTCATTTTGCAGAATCCGAAGCAGGTGTGGTGGAGCAGGACCGGAATCTCAGCCTTTGGGAGGCACAAACAGGAGGATCGGAAATTCATGGCCCTCCTCCAACACTCAGGAAACCCTGCCTCAAAACAAACACCAAAGATGTAAAAACAAAGACTCAGAATTCCAAAGAACCAAACACTGGTCAGATTTCTCCAACAAAGTCCCTTTTATTTAACTGTAAGAAATTTTATTAAATCACCATGAGTTTTGGGCGTAAGATGTTGATATCCTAATAACCACCAAGACCTAGGCTCTGAGGTTTGTTCTGCCTCTCCCAGTCCTTCTCGGGTTTTAGAAGGAGAGGCATCATTAACAGAGCCCAAGTCAGGTAGCTGCAGGTCCTCCTTTCCTACTCATTGGACAAGCTGCTCAACTCTTGTCCAGAGAAGGAAAGAAATTTTTTTTTTCTCAGAAAAATCTAGTCATAAAGAATTTGACATTGTATCCTAAGATCTCTCTCTCAACAATTTAGGCTTAACAATACTGGCTCAAACACGTAGCTTCTATTTTTTTCATGTTGCAATTTACTTTCTGTGCATGTAATTTTATAATCTCACTCTGTATAGAAGTGAACCGATTCAGTGCAAAAAAAAAAAAAAAAAAAAAAAAACCTCAAACTGGAATAACCTCATCTTGCTTTGGAAAAAGGTTTTCTGCCTCTCATATATCTGCCACATTTCTCCCTCCCCCAAATTAAAAACGTTCCTTCTAGCCTTGGAATGTACATACAGGCAGCTTTTAACCAGCTAGAAAAGGCAGCTGGGAACATTATGCAGGCATCCTTTGGAAACTCCTTAAAATCAACTCTTGCCAACCGTCCATGAGTATGTGCAAAGGCTGCTAAGTTCTCAACAACTATTCCAGTTCATGAACTAGGCTCAGTGGAGGTGTTGGAATTATCAGGAGCAGGAGCAGGCAGCAGCAGCAGCGGCAGGAGCAGCAGCAGCGGCGGCCCCACGAGGTAGAACCTCAATAACTCGAGGCTTGTCAATGATGCGGGCGGTCCGGTTACCCTTCTCCACGATGCCCACGATCCACGCTTGGTGACCTTCTCCATACTTGGAAGATTTGATTTCTGAACAAAAGCGAGCCGCCTGTTCTCTGGGCAGGCAAATCAGTAATCCCCCCGAGGTCTCTGCAGACGTTCCCTGGAGGAGCCCATAACGCCCGCTGGCCTTGCTGATGGCAACCATCTTGGCAATGATGGGCAGGTTATGGATGACAAAGGACACTTCATTTCGCTGCTGCTTCGCCAGGTTCTGAGAGTGGCCCAGAATGCCGAAGCCGGTGATGTCCGTGGCCGCGTGGGCGTTGAAGGTGTGCATCAGCCCCGCGGCAGTCCTGTTCAGCGTGGCCATGCTGAACATGGCTTCTTGATAGGCCAGCTCCACCTCCTCCCGGGAAACCACCATCTTGATCTTATTCCACCTCTCGGGGTTATCCAGCCACTGGTGGGCGTTGACAGCAACCTGGGTCCCTAAAGGTTTGGTTAACACCAGCACATCTCCCACCACGGCGCTGTCGGGCATGATGAATTCATTCGGCTGGCAGACCACCGTGGCGACGCCCCCGATGATGATCCACGGGTTGACCACCGTCTGCCCGCCCGTCACGGCGGTCCCTCCCTCCTCCGCGGCGTCACGGAAGCCCCTGATCATGAGCGGCGTCACCTTCTCCCGTTCCTCCTCGCTCATGCTCTGGCTGACGCTGAGCAACATCAGCATGTTGTCACACTCCGTGATGCCCATGGCGTAGAGGTCGCTGAGCACGTTGGCGCACGCGATGCGCCCCATCATGTAGGGGTCTTCCACCAAGGGGTAAAAGAAGTCGGTGGTCTGCACCAGCGACAGGCCCCCGTGTCTCAAGGGGATGACGCACGAGTCCATCCCGATGCTCAGGGAGGGGAAACCCGGGCCAGGGCCCGCCCCGGCGGGCAGGCCCCCTTCTTGGGCTACTTCTTCCTGGCCCCCGACCAGCCCCGGGGCCAGCGGGGGCCGCAGGGCCGGCCGCGTCAGTCCCTCCAGGAGTTTGAGCAGCGTCTCCTGGGGGACTTTGCAGCCTCAGCCTTTCATGCCGGAGAAGCTCGTCAGCCTCCAGCTGGAGCTCAGCCCCAGCGTCTGGGGCTCAAAGGGCCGGTAGTTGGAAAAGCCGCGACCCAAGGACAAGCCCGCCGGGCCCAGGGAACCTTCGGCCGCCACCATCGCCGCCGTCGCCTCGCCGCTGGCGCCCGCCGCCGCTTCCGCCATCGCGCCGGCCCCGCGGGGACACCAAGGGGAGGGCACGGGAGAAGGCCCCGGTATCTGCGGCTCGGGGTGATTTGAAATAACAGTCAAATATTACCCGGACAGAGTCTCTGGGGCACACCTCCCACGCGGACACTCACGCCACACCGGTGCCTGTCCGCGAGGAGCCGCCGGCTTCGGTATTTATACACCTGGTGATTGACAGCCTCGCCAACCAATGGCGACTCTGTCACCAAGAGGCGGGCTTCCTTTGCAGGGAAAGGTAGATTACAAATTAACTGTCTGGTAAAACCGATCCCCGCGAGACTGCTGGGCGTCACGTGCTTGCTCCGTAACTTCCCCCCTTTTCTTTTTAGTATAATCCCGGCTGCCGTGGAACTTAGGTAGACCAGGTTGGGCTCGAACTTGCGTCAGTCCTGCCGCAGCAGACCTTCCTGGTAATGTAGCCAAGCTATTGAAATCAGCTGTCTCCGAATCACTTTTTTTTTTTTAACCGAAGTCTAGCATATTTGCCAGGTAAGGAAGGTCCATCTCTCTGCCAGTAATCCTAGGGGCATTGAACAAGATCACAAGATCAATCCAGGGCAGAAAAATTGGAAGAAAGAGGATAGAAGTGGAGGAAGAGAGATTACAGATTAAGTTTATGTCATTCAGTAAGCAAACGGCAGCATCGATACTGTAAAATGTTCACATGGACTTGAATGAAATATAGTAGTCAAGTCCACACACACACATCCCTACAAGGATTCTGAGACAGTTTTGGTCACTAACTGCTAGTCTGAGTCAGTCACTTCCTTCCCACCGCTGTCAATTTATCAGTGCAACAGTACAGCTCTTCTAAAATGTATTTTTCAAAGTTAATATATAGGAGAATCTGTGAGGAAGGAAGGAAGGAAGAAAGGAAGGAGGTTGGGCTTGTTAAATTTATTAAATTTAATGTTTATTAAAATTAAAAGTGCTAAATGGAGTATGGTGATTTCATGTCTGTGAATCAGTTTTAAAAAAATAGCGGGAGAGAAACCTTTTAACCGTTTGTTAGTTTTTAATGGTATGGGATTGAACCCAGGGTTTCATGTATACAGGAAATAACTAATAATTAACTGAGCTATATTCCTAACGCTTCTACTTATTTATTTTTATTTTGAGTCATAGTCTAAGCTACCCAGGAACTCACTCTATAGCCCAGGATGGACTTTAATTTTCAATCTACCTGCTTCAGCCTCTTTTTAAAAAATAATTTTGCGTGCATGCATTTGTGTGTGTGTGTGTATTAGAGGGCATGTGTGTCACTATGGAGGACCAAGAGTGACTTTAGGAATCATCCTGGATTGCTCTGCCTCCTTATTGCTTTGCTTTGGAGTTTTACAGACTCTGGCTTCTAAGACAAGAAGAAATGTCATTTCTTTCCTGGGCTTTCTTTACATGGGCTCTAGGGATCCGAACTCAGATCCTTTTGCTTGCAAGGCAAAGGATTTAACCTCTGAGTCTATGTACTATACTATAATAACTCAGTCTCTGAGCATGGGATCACATGTATGTGTTATAACATTAGGCTGCATTTAGTTTTACTATTATGTGATCCGACGTATGGATTGATTTGAAATAGAATTGACTGTTCATATCAAACCAAGGTACAATATTTGGCTTTTTAAAAAAATATGGGAGCAAATTGTCTAACTTCTTGGAATCTATTTCATTACTTATGGAAAGAAAAGGTCTTCATCTGAAGATAATATTTGTCATAGTTGGCACAGGTGTCAACTTGATGGTTGAAGGTTTCAGCTTTGGCCACATTTGTGGAGAATTAGTGTTTGAGTTGGGCCCAGAGCCAACCTGCAGGAGATTGTCTAGCTGATGGGGAAGGCCCAGCTCATGATGGTGGGATTAGGCCTTGGAATAAAATACAGCTGGTTGAGAAAATTGGCATCTTTTTGTACACTTGGCCAGACATGCTGGTCTGGCAAGTAAGGATTGTCCCTCTCTCAGCTGTTGTATAGAGATAGTATGGCCAATTCCCTCAGCCCTGGTGTTGGTGCATGCTCTCCGGTCAAGCTGGACTGAGAACTGTAACCAGTAATCATAAGAGAAAATAAACCCCTTATTCCTTTAAGCTGTTTGATGTCATTTATCAGCAACCATGCAGATGAACTGCAACAGTATTATACTAAATAGAAATATAATGAGGATTAAATGAAAAAATGTGTGTGGTACTTACAGTACTTACTATGGTCCTTGACTGATTAAGGCTAAAAGAAAGAGAAGCTATATTATCGTCACATAGTACCATTAATGTGGACACAAATTATAAAACTCAAAACACCTTAGGAGTTTATTTTAATTGTGTGTGTGTGTGTATATGTGTATGTACCAAAGGGCACTTCAATATGTGCCTATGGAAATCAACGGGTAATGTTAAGGAATCTCTACCTCCTTATTGCTTTGCTCTGAGGTTTCCCAGGCTCTGTCTTCTAGGGCCAGAAGTACAAACAATCACCATTTCTGCTTGGCATTTTTATATGGGATGTAGAATCTGACTCAGGTTCTTTTGCTTGGGAGGTTAAAGGCTTTAATCCCTGCACCATCTTCCAACCCCAACCTTGGGAGGTTTTAAAAATTCACTTATGTTTCATAAAATAGAAAAGGATTACTGTAGGAGCAAAACACTGGATATGACCCAAATGTATACTAGAGGGTATTTCGTTAGATATGGGTGTCACCTTGACACTTGAGAATTGAACCTTTAAGCACACCTATGAAGAAGTATTTAATTACAGCAAGGCCTAAGCAAGCCTCTGAGAAATTATCTAATTGATGTGAAAAGACCCAGCCCAGAGTGAGTAGGACTATTCTTTGGGCAGGTGGATTTGACAGGAGCTGGCTCCGTGTTTTAGCACTTTAGCGAATAAAATGCACCCCTCTGCCCGCGCTTCCTTTGGTGTGGCAGTTCCCTAGGTTCCTGATGTTGGTGTGAACTCTTGCCATGCTGATGAGCTGAACCAGAAATTGTAGCCAAGAATAAACACCTTGTTCCCCTAAACGGTTTGGTCATGTATTCATTTCAGTAGTGGAAGAGTGATCAGAACACTGGAACATTGGGGAATGCAAAAAATGTGGTGTAATCATAACCACACAACAGGGTATTTTTTAATATTTATCTGTTATTTGAAAGAGAGAGAGAATGCACATGCTATGGCACAGATGTGGACGTCAGAGGACAACTTTTTTTTTTTTTTTTTTTTTTTTAAGTGGGACCTGGGATCTGAACTCGGTACCTTATGCTTGAGAAGCAGAGTCTTAACCACTGAGCCATCTCTCCAGCCCCATAGAGGACAACTTTTGAAAGTCAGTTCTCTCTTTACCCCATGTGGGTTTCTCAGAATTGAGTTCAGGTCGCCAGGTTTGCAAGCATCTTGACCACTGAGCTATCTCTCTGGCCCAACAGGGTATATATATTTTTTATTTGTGAAAATTAATTACATAGTTGAGTATGGTGTCTCACAGCTGTAATTTCTGCTCTGAAGAAGCTCAGACAGGAGGAGTTTGAGCCAGCCTGGGTCATAGAATGAGACTTTGTTTAAAAGAAGAAAAAGTAAGAAAAAATTTAATTAACAGGTATAAGCATCATCTATGTGGATAATGTCTGAAACAATAATGCTTGAAATAAAAGGTGACGTACAGAAAAATACGAAAACAAAGATATCATTTATATAAAGCTCAACCCCTGACAAAATAATATTCTGTTAAGAGGTAAGGAGGCAATTAATAATGTTTTAAAAGGCAAGAAAATAAACATATGTAGAGCCTAGGCTAGAAATCCCAGCTATTGAAAGTTGAGACATACCAGGGGCTGGAGAGGTGGCTCAGGGGTTAAGCCTCTCTCTGCCTTGCAGGCGGAAGGTCCTGAGTTCGGATCCTAGACCCCACGTATAAACACCAGGCAGAAGCAGGGGCGGCCTGTGTTTCTGGTCCTGGTAGGGCGGAGCCTGTGAATCCCGGAGCAGAGTAAACAAGGAGGAGGTGGAGGCGTCCATGGTGGTTCCCAAATTCATCCGTGGTTCTACACACGCATACATACATACATACACACACACACACACACACACACACACACACACACACACGCACGCACAAAATTGAATAAATTAAAAAAAAATTCTGAAAGTTGAGACATACCAAGTCAAAGTCAATCTAGTCAATGGAGTCAGATCCTATCTCCAATTTATAAAAAATGGGGGGGGGGGAACCTAGCTGCAAAGCAACAGAAAAAGAGGAAGATTATGAACACAAAACTCAACCATAAGAATTCTTTATTTTTTTTAAATTTATTTATTTTTTTCCCCACTCATACAAATTTAATAGGTACCGCAGTCCCCTGCCTCCCTCCACCCCTCCCTGGTCCTCCTTTTCCCCTTCCTTTCATCCCCCTCCCTCCCTTTCTCCCAGTGCCCCCATCTTCTCTCCCCCCCATAAGAATTATTTCTAAGGGAGCTTCAGACCACCTTCCAACCACCTCACATCCTACTTATTCCTGTGCTGGTGGTAAGCGCATAAATTTTATTTGGTTTGGGTTTGACATAGCATCTTACTAAAGTAGCTTAAGCTGGCTTTGAAATTGAGATAATCCTTTCTTACCTTCTTTATTTTTTGGAACTGAAGGCATACCCCACCATACTGGCAATAGGAAGGTTTTTGTTTGCTTGCTTGTTTGTTTTACTTTTATTAATCAGTTAAACTGTGGAGGAGAGGGGCTTGTTGAATCTAGGGCCTTGCACATGCTCAGAAAGCATTCTACTAGTAAGTCATACTCTGTATTTTGAGACAGACTCTTAGCTTGTAGTCTGGGTAGGTCTTAAAGTCCTGATACCTCGGTTTGCCGAGTAGCTGAGTTTACAGGTCCTACTCCCCTAAGCCCCAGGCAGCAAGATGCTCTAGATGCTCTTTAAATCGTACAGTACTGAGAGTGTAGCTTAGTAGTAGACTTAGGATGCTCCAAGCCCTGGGTTTGATCCTCAGCACCAGAACTAAATCAAAGAACATATGAGATAATTAAGAGACAGGATCTCATGGATCCTAGGCTGGCCTCAAACCTCCCTGGTTTATGAGTGCTGGGGATTGAACTCAGGGCTTCACATATGCTAAGAAAACATTCTACCGAATGAGTTACATCCCCAACACTTTGTGTGTGTGTGTGTGTGTGTGTGTGTGTGTGTGTGTATGTGTGTGTGTAATACATGTGTATCAATAGCATGGCGCGTGCATGGAGGTCGAGGACAGTTTTGTGGAGCAGGTTTCTGCATCTGCCCTTTTGTAGGTTTTAGGGATTAAACTCAGGTTGTCAGGCTTGCATGGCAAGCGTTTTGATGTATTGAGCCATCTTATGGCCCCACAAATGCACTCTATTAAAAACCCATTTTCAGCTTTCCTTTTTTAAGAAGTATGCTATATTTTAGAATTTTTAAAAACTATACAAGATGGACTAGAGAGATGGTTCAGGGGCTCAAGACCCTGCCTGGCAAACAAAAGTTATCTGAGTTTGGACTCCGGGTCCCACATAAAGATGCCAGGCAGCCTGTACTTCAGGTAGTGGTCGGAGCCTAGGAAATCCCAGAGCGAAGGAAAAAGGAGGAAGAAGCAATCCAGGATGATTCCTGAAGTTGCCCCTAGATCCTCCACAGGGACACACAGTGCCCTCTGAGACACACACACACACACACACACACACACACACACACACACACGATGAATAAATAAATATTATTTTTAAAAATTATACAAGAAAAATAATAAAAAAGCTCTTTCTGCTAGCAGTGCAATCATGGCTCTTGGTCCCAAGCAGCACATAGCTTCAAAACATGGGATATGGGTTCCCTTGCTCCTCATGGATTCCACTTTTGTCTCCTCCCCTTTGCTGAGCCCCTTCCTCTTTCCAACTAATCCACCTTCCAGTCTCTCTTTTTCTGCTTCATGGTGCTGAGGGTGACTCCAAGAATCTCCCACATGCTGCTAAGCCTGGCCGCCCAGCTCCTCCCTTCTCCCACCCATCTGTCTTTTGGAGTCTGGCGTCTGCTTTGCTCCTGAGGTCATTATTTAACTTTTCTGCATCTCCCTTGCCACTTCTGTAAGTGAAGGGTCATAATCCCTGTCTTAGTAGGTGGCATGACCAGACTAACACTACAAGGGCAAAGGCATTTGCAAAGCATTCAGCTGCTGCTCAGGGGAAGAAAGGAAAGAAACTCCGGCTCAAAGTTTGTATTACTTGCGTAACCACCTCAAGTGAGTTAAAAAGTGACTAGATCAGGTGCTTCCTGTTGTTGCTCACCTTCTTTGTGCTGTGGACTTACCCCCCTCCCCCCAATTACTATTCGTACTTTTGTTTTCTTTTTGAGACTGGAACTCATGCTGTAGTCCAAACTGTCTGGAATTTACTATGTACCCCAGGCTGGCCTCTAACACAGGATAAATCTACCACTTCCTGAGTCCTGGGCTTACAGGTGTGCACAAGTTTTATGTGGTGTTGGGGTTCAGACCATAGTGCCCTCTGTGGGCTAACACATACTCTACCAAGTTAAGCCACAACCCCTCTCCCAGCCCAATATACTTTTTTTGAATGGTGCAGGTAAATCAAACCTAGAGTGTTGACAATGTTAAACATGCAGTGAGCTACATTCCCACCTCTAGTATAGTGTGTGTGTGTGAGTGTGTGTGTGTTTTGTTTGATCTCCTGTAGCTGACGGTAGTATTGAGCTCACTGTGTAACTGAAACCACCTGTACCTTCTGATCTCTTCAGATACTGAATTTACATGTATACATCACCTTGCCTGGCTCCCCCTTATACTTTAAATGACATATTTTTCTTATTATAAGATCAATTTGTTGTCCTTATAGAAAAACTAGTGTAATGGAAGCAAGGCAAGTTAAAATAACTTTGAGATTCTACTGCTCTGAGAAAAGTCCGATTAACTTACTGGTGCCATAGTGGATGGTATTCTAGACATTTTCCTGCCAGGCATAGTGGCTCATCCGTGTAATCTCAGTAAGCTGAGGCAGAAGGAGTGTCAAAGGTTCAAGGACTAGCGTGGGCTACACAGTGAATTTCACACTGTTTTGGGCCACTGCTTCTCAAAGAAGCAAAGCCATTTTTCATGTCCATAGAGAGTCATTACCCCACACTGAACTGCAGAGGGCGCCCTGCTACCCTCCACACACTAGATTCATGCTTTTTCTGTTTTTCTCTTAGCCAAAGCAGGATAATCCTGTTTGCAGATTAAGTATACATTATCCAAAATGCTTGAAACCATGGGACCCCATGAACATACCCATGTTCATGTATTTTATATATTTTAGTTATGTATTTTAGTTAAAACAACAACCTTAAAGAGTGATCAGAAGCCAGGTTGGGTAACAAACACCTACGATCCCAGCACTAGGAGGAATCAATAATCGTATAAAGTTACATAGCAGGTTCCAGACTGGCCTGGGCTACATGAGATCGTGTCTAATAAAGCAAAATAAAGTTACAGACTGAAGAGGATAGTGCAAGCTTTGCTAGCACAGGGATCTGAAGTTCATCTCCACAACCAACAGAAAAAAGTCAGAGCCTGGGCTGGAGAGAGGCTCCAAGGGTTAAAGTCTCTGCCTCACCAACAAAAGGAGCTGAGCTTGGATCCTCAGATCCTATGTCAAAATTCCGGGTGGATAAGGCGACAGTCTGTAATTCAGACCCTGGAAAGTGGAGTGGCGAAAACTGGAGCAGAACAATAAGGTAAAAACAATTCAGAATGATTCCTGATGTCACCCTTTGACTTCCACAGGCACACACGCTCAAATGCCCTCTTCTACACACACACACACACACACACACCACACACACACACACACCACACAAAGTAAACAAATAAACAAAAATTAAAAGTCGAGTAAGGGGTGATGATGCATGTTTGTGATCCTGGCACGAGAGGTGGAGGAAGATCAGAATTTCAAGATCATCAGTTACATAGTAAGTTCAAGGTCAAGCCTGGGCTCCACATAACCTTATCTCAAGGAATAAAAATAGGAGTTGATGCGATAGCTCAGGCTATATATATATATCAGGCTGAGTTCAATCCTCAGAAGCCCGCATGGTGGAAGGAGAGAACTGACTTCTGAAAGTTGTTCTCTCACTTCCACCTTTATGCCATATAACCTCTCTTTCTCTCTTTCTCTCTCTCTCTCTCTGTCCCCCCTTCTGATAAACAGATACAATTTAAAAACTGATTCATTTTATAAACAAAGACAAAAGGTTGCAGTGGTAGAGTGCTTACCTAGCAAACAAGTGGCCCTGGGTTCAATTCCTCGTGCTGGGGAGGTGGGGGAGGGGAGAACAGAAAAGTCTTTTGCGCCAACGACACGGTTCAGTGGGTAAAGGTTCCTGTGGGAAAACCTGGCAACCTAAGTGTGATGCCCAGAGCCCATATGGCAGAAGAAAACTGACCGTTGAACCCCCAAACTTCCCAAAGATGTCCTCTGACCTCTTCATGTGCCCCAAGACATGTGGTTTCTCTCTCTCTCTTAAATAAATAAAATGTTTAAAATAAAAATCAATTATTATATGACCTCTGCTATGCCAGGTATTGTACTGGACACCAGCGATACATCAGTGGGCACAATGGACCCCAGACCTGGTCCAAAGGGAGCTGGTGACTATGAGAAAGAGACAGCAATAGAGATCATTTGCTCGGGATAAGCTGGGCAGGGACAGGGGTGTGGTGAGTGGTATGTGCCGGTGGCCAGGGAAGGTCTCACTCAGAAGGAGTCTCTGACATGAGAGCTTGAGCAAACTTCAGCATAAGTATGCACCTGTCTAAGGAAGGGAATTTTTAGACTTTTACAATGGTAGTTGCTAAGGTCCTGGGGTAGGAGTGTAGTTGGGGCGTTCAAAGAACAACGAAGATGGCCAGGGTGACTAGTGCATAGCGAATGAGGAAAGTTGGGGTTCCAGGATGAGGTCAGGCCAGTGTGAAGCAAGATGGGGCAAAGCACATGACATAGGGTCCCACAGATTCTTGCATCATTGTTAGACAATCTGACTTTGTTAGAGATTTTGTTTTGCCATGTCTGTTTTGTGCATCGTAGACCAACACATTTTCACTGAACTCCTTCTCCTGCTAAAAGATTTTATTTGGCAGTCAAATGCCCTGGAAGTCTGCAGACTCTGAGACTCTTTTCCTACCAGTCTGACCTTCTCCACAGGCCCAGCAGAAAGTCCCTGTTGCTATCCCCAGCCCTGCCCAGGGTGTTTCCAGTCTCTGCCTTCCTCGGGCTTGCCCCAGTAGGGCAGGGGTGAAGATGGTTTCCAGCAACAGAGTCGATCGGAGAGACTTGAGATTGACACCCAGAGCCACAACCCTCACACGCGCCTCCTGCCATCACAGGTAACGGAACTTCAACTAGCTGTCTGGGGCAAATGTGAGTCATCTTTTGCAAACAGGCAGTCAGAAACACAAGATGGCTGTGAGGCAGAGAGGTGTCACAGCTTGGGAGAAGAACCTGCCAGCATTCAGTAGTGCAGTGAACCTGATGGGGGTGGGGATAGCCAGAAGGGCCAGTGTGGCCGGCAGCTGGTGGATAAAGAAAGGAGCAGAGTTGGCCCCGTAAGGCCAGCCTTCTGGTCCATTGCAAAGCCTCAGACTTTGACCTGGGTAAGATGGGAGTTACCAGGGGGTCTTATAACTGAGGAGCGACGGGCAAGAGTGGACGGGGTTGGGAAGGGAAAGCAGAGTGATAGATGTCAGTCTTCTGAAGAAATCTTGGAGAGCACCGGTGACTTGCCCAAGAGAGGACACTCTGGAGATGGCGAGAGGAAGTCAGATTGTGGGGAATTTGAAGACAAAACTCAGGGCATCGGGTGACAGGCAAGCACCTCCATCTGCCAAGTCGTGTCATCACCCCCTTTCAGTTTTTAAAGTTCAAGGTTGCTCAAGCTGGCCTTGAACTCAGGATCCCTATGCCTCAGCCCTCTGACCGTGGGGATTATAGGCAGGCATCACCATACCCGGCTGAAAAGGGGCATCTTCAGTTGATTTAACCAACTTCTTGCTGGTTGCTTACTTTACCTGCCTGCTTTGTTTCCTTCCTTCTCCTCCTCTTCCTGTGTGTGTGTGTGTGTGTGTGTGTGTGTGTGTGTGAGAGAGAGAGAGAGAGAGAGAGAGAGAGAGAGAGAGAGAACCATGTGTGTCTGTGGAAGCCCTAGAATGACTTTGGGAGTCACCCAGGATTGCTACAACTCCATTTTGCTTTGCTCTGGGGTTCTAACATTTCTGCCAGGCAGCCCCCCCCCCTTGGGATCTAGTATCTGAACTCAGGTCCTTCTGTTTGTGAGGCAGAGGAAAGGGTTGAGGCGTGGCTCCATCATAGAGCGCCTGCCTCGCATGTGTGAGACCTCAGGTTATCTCCCTGTCATAGTGAGGCATGGGTGTCAACTTGACAGTTGGGGGTTTGAGCTCTGGGCACATTTGTCGAGAATTAGTGGTTGAGTTAAGCCCAAAGCAAACCTGCAGGAGATTGTCTAGCTGATGGGGAGGGCCCAGCCCATGGTGGATGGGATTAGGCCCCTGAATAAAATACCAAGAGCTGATTGAGGAAGTTGGCATCTTTGTGTACACTTGACCAGACATGCTGGTCTGGCAAGTAAGAATCGTCCTTCTCTCAGCAGTTATGCAGTGATGGTGTGGCCAGTTCCCTCGGCCCTGGTGTTGGTGCAGTGCTCTCCTGTTGAGCTGGACTGAGAACTGTAACCAGTAATCTTAGAGAAAAGAAATCCCTTGTTCCCTTATAAGCTATCTGATGTCATTTATCAGCAACCATGCAGGCGGACTGCTACACTCCCCAAGAGTGAAAAAGATAGAAGGAGACAAGGCTCACTGTGGGCCTCGGTGTCGGTTGCTTGGGCGGTGGCTGCGACTGCAGCACACTGCTCTGAGAAGAGCCAGGAGCAGAGAGGGCCTGCGCTCCCCATATCCTCTTTCCAGGCGTGCCTTAGTGATCTGATTTCTCTCCCTAAGTCTTACTTGCTAAACCTTCCACCGTCTTTCTGCAGTGAGCTAGAGAGCCGTCCGTTGGGGGGCATTTTCAAACCAAACCATAGCACCCATAAAACTAAGTATGAAAAAGAAAACTCCACAAAACTGTTAAACCCTGAGCTAGCACACTCCCAGCACTGGGGAGGTTGAGGCAGGAGGATTGCGAGTTTGAGGCCATCCCATGCTACACTGAGAGACTCATCTTAGTTTCATGTTATTGCCATGAATACATGACCCAAACAATTTAGGGGAACAGGGCGATTTTCACTCATGGTCACAATCCTGGGGTCCAGTTGCTTGGGACAGGAGAGTTTTAGCAGCATCTGGAGCTAAGGGCACTGGCCATGACATAGTCCCAAGAAGAGCAAAGAGAGGGGCACACTTTCCAGCTTGCCAGCATGTCTCATTGCCAACAAGTTCTCTCTATTTCACCCAGGGGATGGCCCCACCCAGTGTAGACAGCGCCTTTCCATGTCAATTACTCCCTCCATCTGGAGCCATGAGATTTTTCTGTCCAACAACAGGAAATTGAGGTCTTATCTTCTCAGGTCTGTTCAGGTCAGCGTATGAAAAGCTTATTATTATTATTTTTTGATGTGACAAGGTATCAGAGCAGCCACAAATTACCTGCATCCCCTGTTCAGAGTAGACCAAGCTTAGATAGGGCCTACTTGAGAGGTTGCAGGATGACTCAGCGTGTTTGGAGAAGCAATGAGGGGACCCCCACTGAAGACTTTTTGGCAAGGAGGGGGAGCGCGTCTGGGGAGGAGGGAGAGAATGGGTGCTAGAATGAGCAAAGTCTTAGTGGTGAGAGGGGCATCGGCAGTCTCTCCATGGACTGACAGCTACTATTCATCTGTGTTTCTGGCTCAGCCTTCTGAACAGATCAGGGAGAGAGAAATGGAGCTAGATAATAGATTAGATAGCCAGCCAGCAAGGCCGAAAGAACCGCTCTGCACTGTACAGTTTCACAACTCCACTGTTGGATACCTAACCCAGACAATTTAGAGGAAGAAGAGGATTTGTAATCCTGGCTGGGACTCCAGGTTCACTGTGAAAGAAGAGTCCCACCAGGATCAGCAGCTGAGGGCACCGGCCACCACAGCCACAGTCAAAAGCCGAGAGGGGGCAAGGACCAGTGCCGTGGTCTAGCTTGCCAGCTCACCAAGACCCCTCACTAGCTCTCCATCTCATCTACCTGCAAGGAACAGTCCCCACCCACCACCTGAGGGGTCTTCCCCACACAGCAGTTAAGCAACCTCCAACAGAGACACCTTAACTAAATCATAATGTCTCACAGGTGGGCCCAAAGGCCCACATCTCAAGTGTCACACTGATGGCTGAAGCTAACTCACAACTTGGGACAGAGAGATAGTTCGGTTTACAAACCTGGTAACCTGAGTTTGATCCTGGAGTCTGCATGCAAGGAGAGAGCTGGTTTCTGAAAGTTCTCTGACCTCCACCCATTTCCTATAGCATGTATTCTCTCTTTAAACAGAAAAAGAAAAGGAAAAAAAAAGAAAAGAGAAAAGAAAAGAAAAGAAACTAGCACTACTAACCCACAATCAGGAGCCCAAACAGAGCTTTGGGCCACCTTTACAGTCACGTAATTAATCAAGGCAGAGAAGGGCCACTCTCCCCAGCTGGGTCACACCCTCTCCTCCACAAGTCTGGTACTTCTAAGGGTCTCAGGCCCACAGCAGGAACCATGACTAGATCTAGGTCTATTATAACACTGGAGTTGGAAGGCGGGGGTGGTGAGGCCATCACAAGGTGCATGAAGGGTCCTGTGATCCTTTATCGCACAGCTCGACACTGGCTCTCAGAGGTCTCTCTGCCTCTTAACCACATGCTCTTTTGGCCACTCATGAAATTGACTGCAGACAGACCCAGAGGCTGGAAATGAAGGGCTTAGAGCGAGGTCACCCAGTGACCGTCACACCTGGCATGAATACAGTCCCCCAGGGCGCCAGCTAGAAAACTCCTACTGTGGTGTGCTCAACTCAGCCCTTCCTCAGAAAGCAGGGTGAGTTTTTAGAACTTCAGAATGCTCCCCTGTTCACCTACTGTGAGATCACAGGAGCCTTGGTAAGAAGGCGGGGATCTCCTAGGACCTTGCCCCTCCACCTTACTGCAAGCCCCACAATGGTGACATCCTCCTTCCCTCGTTCTCAGGGCGCAGCCACAAGGCAGGAAGGAAGAAGGGCAAGGGGCTCTGTGGTGACCCACATACTTCTTCTGTCAGCCCCAGTCCTGACCAAATCTCTTGTGTCACCGCACCCAGAGGAAGTGGTGGGTGGGGAACCTGAGCCAGGAGATAGTAGCTGGGGGCAGCCATCGAATCTGCCCGTGTGCTTCTGGGAAAGACCAGAGTTTCCCTGCTTGTAGGTGGAGCAGGTTGGGGACCAAAGAAGACCCATCTTGTTTTTCTGGCCAGAGCTTTGCTGCCACCTACACAAAAGATCCTCTAGCTCCCCAAGCCTGGCTGGAGGCTCCTTGCTCCCTTACCCTTGCTTACACAGGATGTAAGAAAAGAAAGCTTCAGTATAGCAGGATGTGCGCGGAGATAGAGACGCCTCTAGGCCTGGAGGCAGCTCTTGAGTTATGGCTGCTCTTATTTGCAGACTTCCTGCTGCGATGCATCGCATAGATGTGCAGGGCTAAGTATATAGCATTAGCCTCTCACCCTAGGCTTTAAGCATGCTAGGCAAGCCCTGCTGAGCTACACAACCTTTGCCTCAATTTTTAAAAATAATTTTTATTTTTATTTTCTAGTTTTACAAGCATATTGAATATTTATTTACCCCTTCCCCCCTCTTCCCTTCATCCCTCCTTTTCTCCCCTTCATCATTGCATCCCACTCCCTCCTTCTCTCCTGTTTGTCCACTTCTGTGGGCCCCAGGGTTCCCTCTGGATTGTCTGCTCTAGTGGGGGTTCAGGCTTATGATATACCATAGGGGCATTCCCCTTCACCCCTCTAGCCCTAGTCCCCAGTTTCCACTGCATGTAATTATCTCTCTTGAGATCCCTACTAGTCTACGGGGGCATGTTGGTATGTCAGCCATTATGTAGGTCTGGTTAGGATAAATCTCATTACAGTAAGTCTTTGCTTCTAATTTAACTGGCCAACCCTCTCTGTCATCTCCCATTCAGGTTCCAGAGGGGGCGGTAGATTGGCTGACCATCCCCTTACTGGGTAGAGGCGTTCAAGTCAGTTTGGCTCATTGGCTGTTGACTTAAATGTGAACAACAATTAGACCAGATAATGGAACAGATCTGAGCTAATCTACAGTGACCCCTGAGGCCAGCAAGGAGCTGTGAGCAGGTGGCTGAGTAGGGACAGTTATAGTTAACGGTAAAATAAGGCAGAAAAAGCTTTTCTTTTCCTTCCCTCCCTTCTTCCCTCCCTCCCTTTTGCAGTGCTGGGGATCAAACCCAGGGCCTCACACATGCTAGGCAAGTGCTCGTATCACTGAGCTATACAGCCCTAACCACTCCCCCCCCCCTTTTTTTGCATGTGTCTGTGTATATTAAAGGGCGTCGCATGTGACTATGGAGGCCCAACAGTGACTCCGGGAATCATCTTGTATTGTTCTACCTCCTTTTTGCTTCTCCTGGAGGCCCCCCATGTTCTGCCTTCCTGAGCCAGAAGTGCCACCCCCATTTCATTTCAACCTGGCGTCTTTACATAGGCTTCAAGGTTTGAACGCAGGCCCTTCTACTTGCGAGGCAATCATAACCTCTGAGCTCTCTCTCCAGCCCTTTGATTTTGTTTTCGTCACACAGTTTCACTGTGCAGCCTCTACCGGCTTTGAACTCCTCTCGCCTCAGCCCCTGAATGCTGTATTCACGAGTGCGTCACCAGGCCCTGTTTATGCCATGTTAGAGATGAAATTCATGGCTTTGTAGAAACCAGGAAAGCATTCCATTAACACACACACATATATTTTTTCCCCTGGAGACCAGGTCTCAGTACATAGTCCAGCCTGGCCTCAAACTCTCAGTCCTTTTATCTAGACCCCCGAATGCTGAGATTACAAGCATGTGGTACCATATGTATCCTTTTGGCATTTTCAAAGACATAGTAAGACCCTGGGAGGAGGGGGAGAAAAAGAGAGAGAAAGGAATTTATCGTCATGTTAACTCCATGTGACCTTTAAGAGATGAAGGAATGGGTCTTTAAGAGAGGGCTCAAATGCCACCCTGCCTCCGCCCCCACAGCATCCCTGCCGCGACTGCTCTGTTGTATTGGTTACATTATCATTTCCCATGACCCCGGTGCGCAACAGTCACCGGTTGTCACTGCTGCTGGTCCCAGAGTCTAAGGGCTGGAGTACCACGGGCGCTCCGATGTGGGCTAGAATGAGTGACAGCCCTGCGAAGGCGAGGATAACAACGGGTAACAGATATACGGAAATTCAGACGTTGTTAACATTTTATAAGCCATAGATACGGAATTTTCTACCGTTTGAACCATTTATGAAGCACGTCCGCTTTTGAGTTCCGAATACCCCTCAAAAAGCAGTTTTTCTCCATCCCTCCCTCGCTCCTTCCTTCCTTCCTTCTTTTTCCCCCACTGTCTTTTTCACAAAAGCCTAACGTTTTCCCTGACACCGGAACCTTTCCACGGTGTTTCCTGACGGTCACTGCATTCTACAGTTGTCTGACTCGTCCATCTGCACCACGCGTAACCTCAAACACGGGGCCTCCTTTCTCTCTTCCTTCTTTGCTGGCACCTCCAGGACTCACAACTTCCCGCTACTGTTGTTTGTTTTTTCTACACAAATAAAATTAAGGTGCCTTGAGTTCAAAATAACAAAGAGAGGTCAAGTCAGGAACAGCAAATGATGTACTGACTTTACCGTTTGTACCATAATGGTGTTGACATTCATGTCCGGGATCTTTATAAGGCTGAAGCATATAGTCCACAAGAAGCACCATTGCTCCACCCATCCATCGTGATTGTTGCAGGCTCTGGTGGTTTCAGTATTTAGTGACTATAAAAAACTAGGTTTGTGGTGCACCAACTGTAATCCCAGTGTTTAGGAGGTAGAGATAGAAGGATCAGGTGTTCAAAACTATGTGAAACCAAAAAAGAATGAGAAAGAGAGAAAGAAAAAAAGAAAGGAAGTAAAAGAGAAAGAGAGAGAAAGGACAGAGAGAAAGAGAGAAAGAAAAAGAGAGAGAGAAGGAAAGAGAGAGAAAGAAGAAGGAAGGAAGGAAGGAAAGAAGGAAGGAAGGGAGGAAAAAAGGAAGGAAAGAAGGAAGGAAGAGGTAGGAAGAAGGGCAGGAAGGAAGGGCTACTGAAATAGTTGGGTACATATGCTTGGATACCAGTTCGCCATCCTGACTCTTCTTGCACATGTAATCAAGGACTCTACCACTAAACTGTACTCTCATCCTTTTTTTTCTAGTTTTTTTTTTTCTTTAAATATATTTTCATTATGATGAAGTTACAAAAATAAATACAAAATACTTGGTTAAAAAAAAACCACAAGATCTGTGAGACAGCTCAGAGGGTCTCCTGAAGCCCACATGATGTATGTGGATTCCTCTCTCTTTCTCACTGTCAAACAGAATATTTTTTTATTATTTATTCAATTGTGGTGTATGTGTGTCCTGTGTGTATGTGTTGTGGTGGTGTGTGTGTGTGTGTGTTAGAACCCAGGGACGAATTCGGGAACCACCATGGACGCTCCTCCCCTCTCTTGACTCTGCCCTGGGATTCAGGCTCCGCCCTACCGGACCAGAAACGAGCCTGCCTGCTTCTGCCCGGTGTCCTATAGCGGGGCTGGATCCGAAGTCAGGACCTCTCCGCCTGCAAGGCAGAGGCTTAACCCCTGAGCCACCTTTCTACAGCCCCAAATAGACTATATCTTCTTTAAGACTATGCTAAAGTCTTCTTTATTAAAAGAACTAGACTCTCCTGCAATTTGTAACATCACATTGTAATTGCTTTTCATTTTTTTATGTGGTAAGCGCATGTGAATGGTACTAATAGTGTGGACGTGTGCAGAACCGGTTGTGAGGAGTCAGTTATTATCTCTTACCATGTGGACTCCAGATTAAACTCAAGCCATTAGGCATGGCGCAAAGCGCCCTATCCACGAGACCTTTGCGTGACCCACAGAACTTCTTAGTGAGGAACATTTTTAAAGAATGACGCAAGAACTAATTTCATGGGAACAACGTGATTAGACCCAATAATACGCAAGCCTTTCTATAAGCCATCTGAGCACACTGGGATCCATCTGGATTTATGGAACATGAGTTTGAAACTCGAGACATTTATTGGCGTTGGCGTTTTCCTCGCAGTATTGATAAGCTCCTGGCCATAACGGTTTCATAGGAGCCAGGGCATTTTCATTCTCTGCTTCTACACGTCCATCATCGATACCGGGGACACGCGATTGCGCACATCATTATCATACTCCACAGGGCCTGCTTGAGGCATCATAACCTGGCCAGATCAGCAAGTCTGGTCAAGTTATAGAGGACGCAGCTTTTCTCCACCAGTTTCGCTCCATCTTATTCCCGCCTGGGGGGGACAGTGCACCACCTAGCGTGAGCTGGGTCTTCTCATCGTCCAGACAATTCCTGTCCATGGCTTGCTCAGGATTATATACATGCTCTACGAACGTGCCCAGGAGCTCAGGGCCTTCATTGCCACTGGCTGACATCAATAGCAACGCTATATTCGACTACTGTCAGCCTGATATGTACATTCATCTATCTCTTAGTGAAGAGCAATGACACGTTGTTTTAATTATGATATTGCTTTCGATTTTTCTTTGCCACATATTATCCTTCAAAACCTTCACAGCCCAGTTCAAAGAGTGAATGGAAGGGTGAGCGGTGGCTCAGGGGTTAGCCTCTGCCTTGCAGGACGGAAGTCCGAGTTAAGATCTCGACACCAACTCGTATTAGATCAGCCAGGCGGAAGCTGTGGGTGCGCTGGTCGTTTTCTGTCTCCTCGGTAGGACCAGAGCCTTTCGTGCCACCACCGCCCGTGGCAGAGTAAACAGGAGGCGATGGCAGATGTTTCTATGGATGCGGTTCCCAAATTCGTCCATGGTTTCACTGGCACAAACAAGCGCACAAAGACCATACATGACAACAATTGAATTAATATCATACTAAACCAAAAAAAAAATTTTATAAATAAAAAAAAAAGAAAAGGGCTGGACTGAGTGTGGTCCAGGCGTTTACAGCTTCCGCCACTTGCAGGCAGAAGGTCCTGAGTTCGTCAGCATCCCGATCACGTCATGTATAGCACGCCAGGCAGAGCGGGGGCGGCACTGCGCTTTGGTCCTGGTAGAGCGGAAGCCTTGAATCCGCGGGGCAGGACCGGCCAGGCTGGAATTGTCCACTGATTGGTTCGCGAATTCGTCCGTGTTCACACACAGTACCCAGACACCACACACACACACACACAAACTGTGCGGCGCACATAAACACGCATACACACACAGTTGAATACAATAAAAAAAAAAAAAACTTAAAAAAAAAAACAAAAAAAAAAAAAAAAAAAAAGAGTGAAGGAAGACAAAGGAATCTCCTTGGCAGAAATTCTGTGCTAGGTCAGGATTCCATACTGACAGCACACGGCTTCCACAGTGAGACAGGGGAGCCCCAGCACCGTGGCAGGACCACTTAGAAACACAGTTTCAGGTTGTGTTGGTTAGAATCAGGTGTCTGTTGGCCAACTGAAGGCTGAGTCCTGGCACATGCCTGAAGAATTAGTAGCTAAGGCCCGCCCTAGGTAAGTCTGATTGATGGGAAGACCCAGCACGTGTGGACGAATCATCCCCTGGGCAGGTGGGGTAACTTGGATGACAGCGGTTGGGTCAGCCATTTTGCAATTTCCGCTGATGCATTTCGGCAGACATGTGACAGCCTGGCACGTCCGACGGTTTGCCCCCTAAACCATCCATTCCGTAGACCCTCGGATGGCTGGTCAGTTCCCTCAACTCGTGCTGACTGCCACGTGCCCTACGCGCAGTGACTCACCACGCAACAGGCAGCCCCTGGCTGTCAAAGTTAAAGCGACGAATTTATATAAGAATAACACCTCATGGTTACTCAGGTGTTTGGTCATCAACCCCCCCGCACATTGTCGTGTCCGGAACATGAAGACACAACACCGTGGGCAACGCCAAGCGCTGAACTCTTCTCCCTACATCATCCCTACTAGCCTGATGTGTTGATGCTTCTGAGGGAATGACGTCATGCGTGAGAGGTTGTACTTCTAGCAGGATGTCGCTGCTTGGAGAGAAGCCAGCAGCATAATCAGGAAATGTCAACAAGGTTTGCAAAAGCACCTGTCACCACCAGGGTTTGTTCCTCTTGTACACGTTATCGGTCACAGCGAGGACCACCAGGGTTTGTTCCTCTTGTACAGGTTATCGATCACAGCAAGGACAGATATGCGGTTCTGCGTCGTGAAGCACTAAAGCTCCACCAGCTTCTTGCCACCTGGCTGCCCGGGAGGCACTGTGCCCCACTGAAGAATCAAGGGTCTATTTGGCTATCAGAATAAAAAATGGTATTAGTGGAAGCATGGCTATTTTCCTTTTAATCTGAGGCTGGAGAGGAAGATTAATGGCTAAAACACTTGCCAGGCAAGTATGAGGATTGGAGTTATAATCCCCAGCACCCACATAAATGCCAGGCGGGATGACAGGCTGGCTGCAATTCCAGCACCTGGGAGGCAGTGACAAATTTGGGATCCCTGGAGCAAGCTGACTAGATAAATTCTGGGTTCAAGTGAGTGAGACCCTGACTCAACATATAAGGCGGAGAGTGACCGAGGAAGTCACTTCTGGCCTGCACATGCATGCGCGCGTGCACACACGCGCACACACACACACACACACACACACACACACAAGATGGAGAGTGTTACAGTTTGCCTGCATGGTTGCTGATAAAATATGACAAAACAGCTTAAGGGAACATGGGATTATTCTCTCATAAGTCTGGGTATAGTTCCTTGTCCAGCTTGGCAGGAGAACTCACAGCAACACTAGGCTCTGAGGAACTGGCCACTGTATGCACACAATGGCTGAGGGAGGGACGACACTTCCGTGCACACCAGCATGTCCGGCCGAGTAGACAGAAGGATGCCAATGTTCTCAACCTATTCCTCCATCTTATTTATCTGCCAATGGACTAGTCATTTGCCTGGGGACTAGTCTCACCTATCAATGGGCTGGTCCTTCCCCATCAACTAGACAATCTCCTGCAGGTTTGCTCTGGGCTTAACTCAACTACTAATCCTCTACAAATGTGCCCTGAGTTTGAACTCTCAATCATCCAGTTGACACCTGTATCTAACTATGACATGTCAGCCCTTGTCAACTTGACACAAAAACTTATCACTTTTAAACTATAACCTTCAATCTTTGTCCCCACAGGTATTCGTATATTACATTTATCTACTATATAAATACATTTAATTTTATTAATTCTAAAACTCTAAAAGTCCTCAGACAAATTTTAAAATTTCTTTTGTCATTAAAATTTCAGTTCCAACATTTTAAAAGTTCATAGTTTCTTAACTGTAAGAGTCTATCAAATCAAAATAAGTTAAATACATCAAAACAGAAGCATCAAGACACAAAAAGAAAATGTCAAATCAAGACCAAAGTCTAGGAAATCAACATCCTGTATTTCCATGTCCCTCTTCAGTTGCTTATCATGTAGTCATACTGACTCAAAGATTCTGGTGGAAGAAATGAATACCACTACCTGCAGATGCTGTGATTTCAAACCCAGATTCCTTCAAGGGCTGAAAGCCTAAGTTGAAGCTTGATCCACTCAAACCGCCTGGAAAAGCCATTTTCTAGGCAACCAAAATGTTTGAAGGGTGAGAAACAGCTTCAACTTAGGCGTTTAGCCCTCTATACAGTGGTTTTCATTTCTTCCACTGTTCCAGTGCAAAGCACTTGATTTTCCTTCACTGATGCTAATTTCTCCAACAGAGGCAGCTGCTCTGCTGTCTGCCCTTTCCTCATCCAAAGATTCAAGGTTGCCAACCCAGCTCCCTCTATTAAGCAAACCAGTCCATCGTATACAACTTCATCTTCACCAAAGTCCTCGTTCCCTTAATCACAAATTGGATCCAAATAACCCATAACTCTCTAGCATCTCTAGTCTCTGAATGGGCAATTAAACTCTGCAGAAGAGTATTTATAATCCATAATTCCGAAATCTTCAAACATTTCAAAGTTTCTCCAACAAAACCATTCAAAATCCATAAAAGCCACATAACCAGACTTATCAGCAACACCCCGTTTCTCTAGTACTAAAGTCTGTTGCAGTTCGCCTGCATTATTGCTAATAAACTCATGACAAAGCAGTTTAAGGGAACAGGGGATTTGTTCCCTCTTACGACGGTCTGGTTACAGTTCCTTGTCCAGCTGGCAGAAGAGCCCACACCGCCAGCCAAGAGGGGGACTATCCTCACTTGCAGATCAAGTATACAGAAGGATGTCAACTTTCTCAAAACAATTCCCTCTCTCTTATTCACCTGTCCAGGGATTTAGTCCCACCTACCAGGAACTGGGCTTTCCCCATCAACTAGACAATCTCCTGCAAATTTTCTCTGGGTTTAACT
Source organism: Typhlomys cinereus (assembly GCA_023101885.1). Lineage (NCBI taxonomy): Eukaryota > Metazoa > Chordata > Mammalia > Rodentia > Platacanthomyidae > Typhlomys > Typhlomys cinereus. The sequence continues at coordinate 3,642,131 of JALPQD010000152.1, forward strand.
CAGCTACTAATTCTCTACATATGTGTCCAGAATTGGAACCCCCCCCCAATTGTCAAGTTGACAGCTGTATCTAACTAAGTCAGATGGTGTTTTAGGAATGACACCTGATGTCATCTTCACACACATGTATACACACTTGCATATGTACTTACACACATGTGCACCCCACACAACCAAACATGCACACAGAGGCATGTACCCATACTCACAAAGACCAGCTGACAATGTTTTAAAGGTCTGGTGGGTGCTTTGTGAAAATCAGAACTCTGAAATACGGACTGTTGACGACCCAGGGCAGGGCCAGGGCGCAAGCACTGCAGGGCATGAGCATTGCAGGGCACTTTTGCTAGGCTCCTTAGAAGAGTCCACGAGAGTTGAGTAAATGTGAGGAAACAAACAAAAAGCAGGTGCCTTCCTCTCTGTACCAGTCACTCTCACCTGTTGCTGCAAGACAACACCCAAAGTCAAGCAACTTCAAGGAGACAGGGAGATTTATTCAGTTTACGGTTCCAGAAGGGCGACGGAGTCTTTCACGGCAGAAGAGGCACGGCTGGCAGCAGAAGCTGGAGGTGCCTAAGTCACGTCCTGCATGGAGGCGGAGAGCTGCAAAACTGCAAGCTGCAAGAGCAGGCCTCTCCGGAAAGTAGGGAGGGCTAATCCACCTCAAAGCCCACCCCTTGTGACTGTCTTCCTCAGCAAGACTCCACCTCTTAAAGGTCCATGACCTTCCCAAACAACTAAAGATTCAAGCACATGAGACTGTGGGGAACGCCTCACATCCAAACCATGACACGCACTCAAGGAGAAGATTCTTTCACCCTGATAGAAAGAGAAAGGTTTCAAGTTTTAATACAAAAACAATTAAAACAGGATATAATCCCTAAATAGCAGAACACATCTTTTGAGTTAAAAGAACCAGGTAGGATAGTTTTTTTTAACTTCTCTCTCTCATTTTGCCTTCTTTAAACACATTTGCTTTCTCTTTAAAGAACAAGTGGCAGAACAAATCTTTCGCTATCCTATGCAGTGTATGCACCTGCAAGCTTTTTCATGATGACTTTAAGTTTTGTCCTTATTGCTATGAAGTTTGTGCATTTCTATACATATGCTAAGATTTCAGTTCAATGAAAACACAGACCTGCTCTTGTTCAAAGTCCTATTAGCTTTGTCAATGTAACAATCACACACACACACACACACACACACACACACGGTACTGTGGATTGAACCCAGGATTCATGCATGCTAGGCAAGCACTCTATCAACCTAGCATTTTAATATTGGGACTGTCCGTCCAATGATATCCATGCCCAGGACCTGCAGACATGACCAGGCAGCTTACTTCTGTGGGGAATGGTCGTCTCCTAGAGCTGCTTCTGTGTGTTTTAAGAGTTCACGCCCAACCCCTTCATGGATATTCTTTAGCGTGGCTGTCTTTTTTTTTCTATTGTTCTGTTTTTTGACAGTGTCTCAGGCAGCCCAGGCGGGCCTTAAACTCGCTGTGTAGCCTAGCGTGGCCTTGAGTTCTGGTTCTCCTGTCTCCACTTACAGTCAGCGTCTATCAAACCTCTTCCAGCCTCCATCTCCCAGGGATCTAACCAGATTGATACAGGACTTGCCTAGAAGGCATGAAATCCTGGGCCTTGAACCCCAGCACCCCATTAAAGTGATATGGTGACATACACTTGTTGAACAGTTGCTGAAGAAGACACAAAGAAGTTACTAGTCAAGGCACCAGGAGTCAGTCTGCTTCTTTCTTTTTCTTTCTTTCTTTCTTTCTTTCCTTTCTTTCTTTCTTTCTTTCTTTCTTTCTTTCTTTCTTTCTTCTTTCTTCTTTCTTTCTCTCTCTCTCTCTCTCTCTCTCTCTCTCTCTCTTTCTTCCTTGCATGTGTGGCTGTGAGGCTGTGTAGAAGAGGTCACTGAGGGGGGGGCACGTATGCTAATGGAATCCCAAGGGTAACTTCAGGAATCATCCTGGGTTGCCCTACTTCTTTATTGCTTTATTCTGGGGTTTGTTCTAACAAGTTTCTGGGTGCTGCTACTGTTTCTGGTCCCCATTGAGAAAGACTAATCCTGACCGAGTTGGAACACTGGCACGTACCTGTCATGCCAACAGAAGGCTGAGGCAGGAGGATAATTTGACTTCAAGAGCAGCTTGGGAAGCACAGGGAGACCGTTATAAGCAAAGAACACCCAAAGTTCGACCCTGACCCCACAGCTATGTGACAATGGCAAGCCTAGTAAATTTTCTAAGCCTCGCTTTTTTAATCTGTAAAATAGGACCAACATGTACACTAAACTTCATGTCAAAGGGTTAAATGATATCATGAAATAGAAGCTCTTGGCAGGAGTGTCAGTGGATGCTTGGGAGTGGCTGTTGGCTAGTCATCTCTGTGTACTTATTTAATGTGATTTTTTTCTTTTTGTTTTGTATGTGTGTGCAGATATCTGCTTGTGTGTATCTGAGTGCACTGTGTATCCCTTGGAGGATCGAGTAATTTCGGGTGTTATCCTGGATTGCTTCTACCTCCTTTTTGCATCGATCTGGCTGTCATTTTTTGTTTGTTTCTTTCTTTTTTTTTTTTTTTTTTATACAAACTCAGGTCTTCTGCTCCTGAGGTAGCATCTTAACCCCTGAGCCATCTCTCCAGCCCTCAATGTGGTTCTTAAAAACCAGGTGTGGGGGACCTGTGAAATAGCTCAGCAAGTAAGGTACCTGCTCACAAACATGACCACATATGTTTGATCCCCAGAAACCTATGTGGTGGGAGAACTGACTTCCAAAAAGTCTGTTCTCTGACCTTGATGCACATAGTATGGCATGCATTGGTATGCCTCCATATCCCATAAATAAAATATTTTTAAAGATAAACAGTAAGGCTGGAGAGATGGCTCAGGGGTTAAGACTCTGTCTTGTAAGCAGAAAGTCCTGAGTTCCACGTAAAAACACCAGACAGAAATGACAGAGGCCTGCACTTCTGGCCCTGATGATCAGAGCCTGGGAAATCCCAGAGGGAAGCAAGAAAGAGGTAGAAGTAATCCAAGATGATTCCCAAAACTACCCTTTGTCCTCCACAGGGACACACACACACACACACACACACCACAATTCCTCCCCAATTTCCCTCTTCTCTGGTTCCATCCTTCACCTTGGTCCAGGCCCTTGGTCATTGCCCTGTGTCCTTTTAAAATGCAGGTATATATATATTGGGCCAAGGAGTTAGCTCAGTGGGTTAGGCACAAGCTCGCAAACCTGGCAACCTGAGTTCCATCCCCAGAAGATCATCCCTGGAAGCCCATCCTCTGACCTCTACCTGTGCATCATGGCATGCCTGTGTGCACTTTCTTTCTGTCTTTCTGTCTGTCTCTCTCAAACAAATAGACTATTAGAAATACATATATTTGCATATTATTATTAGCATTTCTATATAGTGTGTGCACGTGAATGCAGATATATGCATACCACAGCCTGTGTGTGGCGATCAAAGGACATTTTTTCAGGAGTCCTTGCTCTTGAGGCAGGGTCTCTCTTGTTTCTAGCAGTCTGTTTACTCCAGACTACCTGGCCTATGAATCCCCATGCAAATCTCCTGCCTCTGTTTCCTGTCTCTCCACAGGGGTCTGCAATTGCAGACACAGGTCACAGTATCCAGCTTTTCAAGTGGGATCTTAGTGGTCAGGCTTGTGTAGAAAGCAGCTTTGCCTGCTGTCTCACCCGCCTGTCCTGTGTCCTTGTGTAACCCCTCTGACCCTCTGGGTCCCCGTGAAGTCCTTCTATGCCAAATCCTCTCTTCCTTTTGTCAAAACCAAGGAGCAATCATGGTGAAGCCTGATTTGGTTTCGCCATCTCATCAGGGCAATTCTACCCAAGCTCATCATCAATTTCTTGTCTGTGAAATGGGATGAGGCCTCGGGGTTAGAATTCTCAGTCCTCCAAACTCAGGGCAGAGCTTCGGCTTGACGGTCACTATCCCCTAATGGCGCTTGCAAAAGCCCTTGCCGTCCTGATCTTCAGTGGTGGTGGGGGTGGGGGTGTCAAAGTCAGAAATTGACCACACTTCCTGGACTGGGCAAACTGGGGTATCACCTTACAAGAGGGAGGGACTTCAGCCAGACCCTACCCCATCAGCCCACCTACCAACCTTGGAGCTTTAAAACCCACCTATCCCCCTCACCCTGACTTTCTTTCTCCCTTTTCCCAAGATTAGCCTGGCAATTCTGGAACTCCGTTACACTTCCTTCTAGTCTGTGGTGTGGTACTTTTGTTTTGTTTTGTCTTGTCTTGTCTTGTTTTGTTTTGTTTGAGGGGGCAGATATCTTACTCTCAGTAGCATGGTCCTACCTGTTCTTTGCAAACACAGATGAGATCACGTCATCGAAACCACTCAAGGTCCTTGGGTTGCACTCACTGCCTAATTTAGCTGTCTGAGTCTGTTTCATGTTGCTATAACAACATGCCACATATTGGGTAAATAACCAACAGGTGTTTATTTGGCTCGCGGCCCCGACAAGTAGGGCCGTCTGAGGGAAGGAAGTTCATTAGGGGAAGAACTTCCTGCTGTGTCACCAGTGGTGAAAAGTGTCACACAGTGAGAAAAGGAGCCAGGATGAAGTGCCAAGTGACCCCAGGACAGGAAGCCGGCCCTCTCTTAAAGACCCATTCCTTCATCTCTTAAAGGTCACATGGAGTTAACATGACGATAAATTCCTTTCTCTCTCTTTTTCTCCCCCTCCTCCCAGGGTCTTACTATGTCTTTGAAAATGCCAAAAGGATACATATGGTACCACATGCTTGTAATCTCAGCATTCGGGGTCTAGATAAAAGGACGGAGAGTTTGAGGCCAGGCTGGACTATGTACTGAGACCGGGTCTCCAGGGGAAAAAATATATGTGTGTGTGTTAGGAATGCTTTCCTGGTTTCTACAAAGCCATGAATTTCATCTCTAACATGGCATAAACAGGGCCTGGTGACGCACTCGTGAATACAGCATTCAGGGGCGAGGCGAGAGGAGTTCAAAGCCGGTAGAGGCTGCACAGTGAAACTGTGTGACGAAAACAAAATCAAAGGGCGGGAGAGAGAGCTCAGAGGTTATGATTGCCTCGCAAGTAGAAGGGCCTGCGTCAAACCTTGAAGCCTATGTAAAGACGCCAGGTTGAAATGAAATGGGGGTGGCACTTCTGGCTCAGGAAGGCAGAACATGGGGGGCTCCAGGAGAAGCAAAAGGAGGTAGAACAATACAAGATGATTCCCGAGAGTCACTGTTGGGCCTCCATAGTCACATGCGACGCCCTTTAATATACACAGACACATGCAAAAAAAGGGGGGGGGAGTGGTTAGGGCTGTATAGCTCAGTGATACGAGCACTTGCCTAGCATGTGTGAGGCCCTGGGTTTGATCCCCAGCACTGCAAAAGGGAGGGAGGGAAGAAGGGAGGGAAGGAAAGAAAAGCTTTTTCTGCCTTATTTTACCGTTAACTATAACTGTCCCTACTCAGCCACCTGCTCACAGCTCCTTGCTGGCCTCAGGGGTCACTGTAGATTAGCTCAGATCTGTTCCATTATCTGGTCTAATTGTGTTTCACATTTAAGTCAACAGCCAATGAGCACAACTGACTTGAACGCCTCTACCCAGTAAGGGATGGTCAGCCAATCTACCGCCCCCTCTGGAACCTGAATGGGAGATGACAGAGAGGGTTGGCCAGTTAAATTAGAAGCAAAGACTTACTGTAATGAGATTTTTACCTAACCAGACCTACATAATGGCTGACATACCAACATGCCCCCGTAGACTAGTAGGGATCAAGAGAGATAATTACATGCAGTGGAAACTGGGGACTAGGGCTAGAGGGGTGAAGGGGAATGCCCCTATGGTATATCATAAGCCTGAACCCCACTAGAGCAGACAATCCAGAGGGAACCCTGGGGCCCACAGAAGTGGACAAACAGGAGAGAAGGAGGGAGTGGGATGCAATGATGAAGGGGAGAAAAGGAGGGAGGAAGGAAGAGGGGGGAAGGGGTAAATAAATATTCAATATGCTTGTAAAACTAGAAAATAAAAATAAAAATTATTTTTAAAAATTGAGGCAAAGGTTGTGTAGCCAGCAGGGCTTGCTAGCATGCTTAAAGCCTAGGGTGAGAGGCTAACTATATACTTAGCCCTGCACATATAGCGATGCATCGCAGCAGGAAGTCTGCAAATAAGAGCAGCCATAACTCAAGAGCTGCCTCCAGGCCTAGAGGCGTCTCTATCTCCGCGCACATCCTGCTATACTGAAGCTTTCTTTTTCTACATCCTGTGTAAGCAAGGGTAAGGGAGCAAGGAGCCTCCAGCCAGGCTTGGGGAGCTAGAGGATCTTTTGTGTAGGTGGCAGCAAAGCTCTGGCCAGAAAACAAGATGGGTCTTCTTTGGTCCCCAACCTGCTCCACCTACAAGCAGGGAAACTCTGGTCTTTCCCAGAAGCACACGGGCAGATTCGATGGCTGCCCCAGCTACTATCTCCTGGTCAGGTTCCCACCCACCACTTCCTCTGGGTGCGGTGACACAAGAGATTTGGTCAGGACTGGGGCTGACAGAAGAAGTATGTGGGTCACCACAGAGCCCCTGCCCTTCTTCCTTCCTGCCTTGTGGCTCGCCCTGAGAACGAGGGAAGGAGGTGTCACCATTGTGGGGCTTGCAGTAAGGTGGAGGGGCAAGGTCCTAGGAGATCCCCGCCTTCTTACCAAGGCTCCTGTGATCTCACAGTAGGTGAACAGGGGAGCATTCTGAAGTTCTAAAAACTCACCCTGCTTCTGAGGAGGGCTGAGTTGAGCACACCACAGTAGGAGTTTTCTAGCTGGCGCCCGGGGGGACTGTTTCATGCCAGGTGTGACGGTCACGGGGTGACCTCGCTCTAAGCCCTTCATTTCCAGCTCTGGGTCTGTCTGCAGTCAATTCATGAGTGGCCAAAAGAGCATGTGGTTAAGAGGCAGAGAGACCTCTGAGAGCCATGGTCGAGCTGTGCGATAAAGGATCACAGGACCCTTCATGCACCTTGTGATGGCCTCACCACCCCCGCCTTCCAACTCCAGTGTTATAATAGACCTAGACCTAGTCATGGTTCCTGCTGTGGGCCTGAGACCCTTAGAAGTACCAGACTTGTGGAGGAGAGGGTGTGGACCCAGCTGGGGAGAGTGGCCCTCTTCTGCCTTGATTAATTACGTGACTGTAAAGTGGCCCAAGCTCTGTTGGGCTCCTGATTGTGGTTAGTAGTGCTAGTTTCTTTTCTTTTCTTTCTCTTTCTTTTTTTTTTCCTTTTCTTTTTCTGTTTAAAGAGAGAATACATGCTATAGGAATGGTGGAGGTCAGAGAACTTTCAGAAACCAGCTCTCTCCTTGCATGCAGACTCCAGGATCAAACTCAGGTTACCAGGTTTGTAAACCGAACATACTCTCTGTCCCAAGTTGTGAGTTAGCTTCAGCCATCAGTGTGACACTTGAGATGGGGGCTTGGGCCCACTGTGAGACATTATGATTAGTTAAGGTGTCTCTGTTGAGGTTGCTTAACTGCTGTGTGGGGAAGACCCCTCAGGTGGTGGGTGGGGACTGTTCCTGGCAGTAGATGAGATGGAGAGCTAGTGAGGGTCTTGGTGAGCTGGCAAGCTAGACCACGGCACTGGTCCTTGCCCCTCTCGGCTTTTGACTGGGGCTGTGGTGGCCGGTGCCCTCAGCTGCTGATCCGGTGGGACTCTTCTTTCACAGTGAACTGGAGTCCCAGCCAGGATTACAAATCCTCTTCTCCTCTAAATTGTCTGGGTTAGGTATCCAACAGTGGAGTTGTGAAACTGTCATGCAGAGCGGTTCTTTCGGCCTTGCTGGCTGGCTATCTAATCTATTATCTAGCTCCATTCTCTCTCCCTGATCTGTTCAGAAGGCTGAGCCGAGAACACAGATGAATAGTAGCTGTCAGTCCATGGAGAGACTGCCGATGCCCTCCACCACTAAGACTTTGCTCATTCTAGCACCCATTCTCCTCCTCCTCCCCAGACGCGTCCCCCTCCTTGCCAAAAAGTCTTCAGTGGGGGTCCCCCATTGCTTCTCCAAACACGCTGAGTCATCCTGCAACTCTCTCATAGGCCCTATCTAAGCTTGGTCTACTCTGAACAGGGGAGCAGGTAATTTGTGGCTGCTCGATACCTTGTCACATCAAAAAATAATAATAATAAGCTTTCATACGCTGACCTGAACAGACCTGAGAAGATAAGACCTCAATTTCTGTTGTGGACAGAAAAATCTCATGGTCCAGATGGAGGGAGTAATTGACATGGAAAGGCGCTGTCTACACTGGGTGGGGCCATCCCCTGGGTGAAATAGAGAGAACTTGTTGGCAATGAGACAATGCTGGCAAGCTGGAAAGT